>DWNA01002716.1:0-11192 GCA_018249835.1 Heliconius besckei
ATTTTTATAGTTTATACTGTTATATACAACGTAAGAGTAATGTATTTTATTATTATATACAAAATTGTACTCGAAGCTCGTATCTCTAGCACAATCTCCACCACGG
Organism: Heliconius besckei; assembly: GCA_018249835.1. Taxonomy (NCBI): domain Eukaryota; kingdom Metazoa; phylum Arthropoda; class Insecta; order Lepidoptera; family Nymphalidae; genus Heliconius; species Heliconius besckei. The sequence goes on from DWNA01002716.1 coordinate 107, forward strand.
CGCCTCCAGTCAGTTTCAATACAAAATGGCGGACGCTAAAGCCTCAAAGCGTAGGGCAGTCACGGACCGCAGCTCCGCAGTCGTAGCATATAGTTCCTTACTACGCCGCTGGAAGGCTTGGCGCTGCGGTCGACCGGCGCGGGCGCGTACTACCGCCTGCACTAGTACACTCCCACGTACGACCTCCCGTTGTAAACACAACTAGTACGATATTTCAGTAGTTTGCCCGTTTATCATCAACAATGTGGAACTTTTAGTGTTGTGACGCGAACTATGTGAACTTTTTGGATTATTGTGCATCATGACGAAAGCGAAAATTAATAAAAGCAGTGCATTGTACCATAGCGCGAAGGTGAGCTCTTATATTTTGAAATAAAATGTATACTATCCATATGTTATATTTATGAATTATATATTTGGTATATTTATAAATAATAGTAATATATTTTTTCATATAAATGTCTCGTACTTTACATATTTATAAATATATTTGATATATAAAAAATGAAAGGAACTATAAATCTCGGCTCATAGCTCGGTTTGTAATTTGAGACAGCCAGGTCACTATAGAGGTACAGCCTTCGTATATCTCGATTTCTCCCGCTCTACAGAATGGTCTTTGTTTTATTTCAAAATAACGAACCCTTTTCCAGAGCCGGAATTTCGAATTCTTATAAAAAAGAATACGCGAATCGCATCTACCTACAGTAGAGATGTCTCTATATATTATATTTCTTTGGTACTACTCTCAAACTTCAATTCAAAGTTATTAAATTTTACTGGATTTTTTTTTAAAAAAATATTTTTAAACAGAGAAGACACAAGGAAATTAATGATAATACATTCTATCCCATAAAAGGACGATCGTTCTGGTTGTCCTCGGAAAAAGGCCAACAAACATTAAGTTGTGAGCGAGAAAGAGAAATGCCGTACAAATTTCGATAGGCTAGAGCAAGACAGATATTTTGTATGGTCGGCTATAGTAATTTGCTTATAGTTATTTGTACGTAATTATGGACCAGGATTTCGTATACAGGTACTTAGACAGGTAGTCATTGCATGGTTGGCCGGTCCCCCCATTAAAAGGGATGCTTCATTGTAGTAGGGCAGTTTTGGATGTTTGTGAAATGCATTTAAAACTTTGGAGTTTTAGCTCGTTCTGGACAGTGAGCTCTAATGGTGCATAAATTTAAAATAAGATTCCTTTTTATAAACTTTGTCATGATTTAAATATTTTTAGTGAACCATTTCTAAAATTAAAATAAATTTGGAGATGATACATAGCATAGAAGTCTCTAATGTGCCGCTACTAGCTCTCTAGCGCCCAAAATATTTGGAGCAACAATGGCGATTTTTTATTTTTCTAAATATCTTATAATATCGTATTTATAATTTACTTTACTCAAATATAAATTATTCCATTATTAAATTATTTTCTAGGTTGTATTTAACTACTTTTGGTAATGGTGGGCCCAGCGAGATAGCTTATAAAAAGTAATTGGTTGATATAAGTGAGTTCTTTGAATCCACGCGCTGACCGGTTCTTAATGACGGGCGTTCGCCTCTTTCACCCAACTTTAAATTCATCACGTTCACCTTTCTTTAAAACCCTCTCTTAAATAAAATCGTAATTAGATAAAGCTTGTCCACAATGTTGTTGTTGAGAATATAAATAATATTCTGAAAACTATAACCTCCATGTCTTTATATTTTTAAACTGGAATAAAAAAGAAAATATCACATATAAAGAATATCATATATTGAAGCTTGCTTTGTAATTTTTATAATACTGTTGTCTATTGTCCTTAGAGTAGTTCCTGTGATCTGCTAAAATTAAGAGTCTAAAAAATGTAAAAGTACTTGAAGAAACGACAACTAACGTTTACATAATAACTTGAGCTTTTGTCATTATAAAATAATTAACAAAACTTTCACAATTTTATAAGTATAATTAAAAACCAGATTTAGAGATCGACATTATTACATTGAGATATAAAAATACATATCAATACTTATGTTATAAACTTATAATACATACGAGTATATGTATTGCCTGGTGAGTAAATAATAAGCACCAATGATCGACATATTTTTTAAAAGTTTAGAAAATAAGAAAATGAATATAAGATTCTTAAATTGTCAACACTAAACTCAAGGCATACCCTAATGACATTTACCAGTATATAATTTATTCCCGCCATTTAAAAAGAAATGGCGGACTGTAACGTACATGAGCAAGCGCATTGATGAAAATATCTGCATTTCTTAAGCTTTTTATTATATATAGGTTAAGTTTTGTGTGACTCGTTAGTAAATTTAGTTTAAACATGTAAATAAAAATGTATTTAAGACATTCTGAATCACGTAAAATAGGTTTATGTATTAATTTCCACTATATATGTGCCATTTGAAGTCCGTTACTATTCTGATTGGTTATCATAACAAACCGTGACCGCCGTCACGGTGTTAAAGTATACTACGAAAATATACACAACAATCGATTTGACGTCTTAAGTGAAGCCGCTAAGGTTGTTTGAAAACGTAAAATATCTACAAATACAGTACTGGAATCGAATAACATCCATGTGATTTTTCCATTTAATTGACTGTAAACGGATCTATTACTATTAGTACGTACTGCATTTAATTATATAATAAAACAACGAGATACTCGTAATATGTGATTTGTATTGAAAACCGTTTTTTCAATTGCTTAGTTACAAAAGAATAAACCGAGGGAATCAAAATTTTCATGGCGTATTTAAGATAAGAAATACGTCTGAAATATGACGGATTGAAGAAATTTAACACACATGTATGTAATACCAATGTGATGAAATAAATATTTCTTCAATCTCGCGTACTAAGTAGTATATGCAGTCTTTTGAAGGAGGATAAGATGGGGAATGAGTGCGGGATAAAGCGTGAAGCTATAAAATAATATTTCTAAAGTTTATTTAAAATAAAATAGCGAATCTATTTTATATTAAATAAACTTTAGTTACTTATATTTTTAAAATCTTTTATTTACATCATAAATGCTAGTAGGTACCTGATGCATAATATGAAAATAAGGTGCGTCGTTTCCGTAGGGGAAGTCTCTATATTTCGATTCAAATCTACTTCCGCTATTTAGCTCACTGGACAGTTTCAAATGAGTGACACAATAACAATTAAATAACATTAACAGCGATTTATCAAATTAGGTAAATAATTAAAAAATTAAAATAATTTCTATTAGTATTTCTTAAGAGCTTATTTTCGTCCTTATTATTGTATCTTTTTAAAAATATATAAAAATATTATTTAGTAACAGACTTTATCATATTTAGGATATATAAAAATATTATAAATATACTTTCATTGTAAACAAAACGAGTTATAGCCATTTCCCACGCTCGCTGGCTAAAAAGCGTCAAATCATAGGAGGAATCGTATTATATATACAATACATTAGATGCACCACTGCACTCCCCTTCAAAGAAAAACGTGAGTAAACCATGCTAGCGTATATTTCACACATTTCTTTGACCATATATAAAATCTTTTTATGTAGAGCTATAACAAGAAAGTTGTTAACATTTTTTTACAAAAAAGAAAAAGTTTCATTAACAATTGTTTACTCTATAGTAGATAGAGAAACTATGCAGTTTCTGTAAAAACACTGTTTATGTCTATATTATTTAAATGAAGATAGACCTATTAGAATTTATAGACCTAAGTAATTACTCATTACATACTGATTTAGATTATATGTTGAAGTAGATTTTGATTATGTTTTTACTCGCATGTTTAGGTAACACCAAAAAAATGAATATAACTCCAATATTTTTTAAGATTTCGTTGAACTAAATTTTAAACCACACGCAGAAATCGAACTTAGTCTTTCGGATTTACTAACATGATTCTAAGTTAGAATTTAGCGGTAATATAAATGAGTAGGTAAGAATATCCCGTTACGCTCGGCGCCGACGCTGCTCACTAAGTAGTTTGTAAGAGTCTGTCTAGCTTAGATCGACAAAACGTATTCGATTTAAAGTATAGATAATGTACTAGCAATAGAAAAACTGGATTTGTTTTTTTCTATTTTAAGTAAGCTTTTCAGGTTTAAATATCCACTTTTGAAACAAGTCAAAATATAATTAAAGATGACCTTAGATACTAAATTCGCAGTAAAGCTCAAAAGCTTCTTATCTATGTTGACATATTCTTGGTTTAAAACCCTTTTATTATCTTTGTTTGTGTTTAGTCCATTAGCTGTAACCGCGCGTTATCTAAATGTCACGCTTCTAACACCTTAATATTATTTGAACACTTACAATGTTTTATATTTATGATTTTTCAACAATAACCATTTTTCAGTTTCTTTTTTATCAAATGCTCTCGTTTGTTTTGATATTTCAGTTCATGATCTCATAGTACATAAGATATTTTAAGTAATTATGTCATAATTTACTATAAATAGTTACAAAATTAATATATTTAGGAAAGTATGTAAACGGTGTAATTTCTCAAGTATGGCATGTTAACAGTCTTGCTAAGTTACGTGACTAAGCAGACGCAACATTCTTCTGCATTTTCAGCTACATCATACACTACAAAAATGCCGATAGAATTTTCCTATGTACATACGAGTATATTACATACAAAATATCCTGTTTTGTATTACTATATTTTTTGTAGTATTAACAAATAATCATCATTATTAACATTACTATATTTAATCTGGCAATGACAAAATCGATAATATTTCAAGAATGTACTGGTAAAACGAGATATACGTTTATTATATGCGAAACTAGTTTACGCACATTAAAAAACTAAAAATATATACTCCATAGTTGTTTATTTAGGATCAATTATAGGTTTCAATACAAATGTTTCAAAGATCGAAACTAAGATCACCGTACATCTGCTCAAACCGGCCGGGCACCTGCTCTTGAGACGCCGAAAACCATCGCAGAAAAACTACGGACAGGTGTATTCCATAGTCGTCTAAATGCCAATTTAGTTATACTAAAATGATATAGGTTTGTATTCTAAGGAGACTCAAGGTTATTTTGGATCCCTTCTATAAATGTAAGCATTTATTATTATGTAGCTGGTGTCTGGTATCGTAAACAAAAAATTATAAGTATTTTAGGAATAGATACGTAATGTTATAAATATATATACCTATACGTTTATTTTTAGAATCTCGAGTTTTCCTCTTGAGCGGACCCCTTTAAGGATAATTTCGTTGTTCTTTCTTTAAATACCAAATATTATGGTCTATGGTCCCTTTAACATAGAAAAAAAAGCTTCTAAGTAAACGTAATCAATAGCTACGAGCAATTATGCACTGATTTTGTTGCATTTCTTATGAAATTTCCGCGTAATCAAAACCTATAGCGATATATCCCATCGACATGCAGTTATGAAATTTGCCACGAACGAAGTAAGAACTTACAACACAAATAACGGAAAAAATCCGAAATGTGGAAATTTTTATATTTCATAGAAAAAAAATCATTACCAACTTATATTTGTAGTTCATTTCATACGTAAAGGGTGCAAATGTCCGCGACCTTAAGTTTGTTAACTTTTATAAGTTGTACTTTTCTTTGACCTATAATCTTGGAATTGGTATGGAAGCATCGGTGGGAGAGTCTTACTCGCGCTTAACTGGTTTTTATTATTTATTAATATCTTTATTACCTTGTTTATAATATCTACAAACGTTTTTTAAATAATGCATATGTGTAGGCGAATTGAACAGGAAGCGTGTGGGCGTTACTTATAATTTAAAATGTTAATATTAGATACTAGATCGATAAATAACGTTAATAATACATAAGCTATTTCAATTGAATTTGACATTTGAAATTAAATTATTTATTCTATGTTAGCATTGTTTTAAATATTTCACACAATATAATGACAACACTTGACTTCCCTTTAGATCGTTTCATATTTTTTTGCCGCGTCATATGCACTTGCAGCTGACGCGAAACGTGCCAAGAAGCCCGTGGCATAATCTTAGGTAGACAATGTGTGTATATAAAATAAATTATTAAAACTATAGGTAGTCATATTATATTATAACTTTTTTTTAGCCTCACGCTGTATCTTGCACATGGCAGGTTAAGCAGAGGGAACCTGGGAACCTAATGTTAATATATTTCGTTCCCTTTAAGAAGTTTCCGTTCCTATTTTGCGAGGAATTCTAATTGAAATGCATGATGAGTGACGGAACTCAACACCTGGAGTGGAAATTGAACCCATAACTTGTCGCGTTCAACTCTACTAACGGCTTCCATAATTCGGCAAAAAGTTAGGGGCAAAATGTCTTAACACTAGGTTCCCTATGCTTCTAAGACATGTTACATATATTTTATGTTGTTTTAATTACTTAATGAATTGTTATTTTATTCATTTTTTTATTTTTTGGCAGGTACTATGGCATCTCGACATATTTAGGCGCAGTTTTCGCGAGCTCACCGGCCACGCGTGTCTTGGACCTTCTTGTATATTTTGTGCTCTAAAGGTAAGCTACAATATCTTTTTACTTAGTTTTTTTTTAATAATAATAATACAGGTTTTAGGCAATGCAATTAGGAAATAAATCAATTGAGCAAAAAGGAAAATTTGTTCATTGCAATTTCAGCCTCTCCGTGCAGGACTGTAAAAATAGAGTTTTGACTCTACCAAATGATATCGCGTATTTCAACGTCACCTTTAGTCCCGCACGGCCCAAGTGGCCAATCAGACGTGACCTTTTCGTTCTCGTGAACAATACACAGTTCACTGCTTTGTTTGACCTCAAAACCGTCCGTCGGCCAAAACTTTCGACACGTCTTGAGTTTGAAAATGACTTTGAATTTCACTCAATAAAAGGATTCTCCTTAGGTCGTGTATGTTAGTCACGATATCATTTAAATATATTTTTTTAATCCTGTGAGGTACAAAAAATAAATTGAAAAAATATACCTACCCTCAAATAAAATGCATAATAGTTAACCAGTGTTGGTTATAACGTATTTCTCATATATTTATAAACATTTTTTTATTTTTTTTAGTTTATTAGATTGTATAATAAGAATATATACGTATAAACTACTCTAGATGTCCGTGGTACACTCATTCCTTACACCAGAACTGGTTCGGACATTGGAAGGGGTCGTGATTTAGCTTTCTAGCTTTATCACATCTGAGCCATTTTGCCCTGCAGTTTACGATCCTTTGTTTGATCTCTCTTTTTTTATCCTTGTTGGGTATTGACTCTTAGGATTCAAAGAAAAAGAAGTACATTCTTTAAGAGAATTGTTTATTTTGTGTGTGTGTGTGTTAAAATGTTAAAGAATATGATGTGATAAGATAAAAGCCGACGTTACTATAATGGTAAAAGAGTTCGTAGAACTCTTGGCCTCGAGATCTTCGGGTAATGAGTGCTATTTACTACACGGCTATTGCTCAGTAATTAGTTGTTTAATTAATATTTTAAGTTATTTAAATGAAAATGGTCTAATGTTTCTAAAGGAAATATAGGAGTTTTAAAAGTTATACAATTCATAATTAAAAAGTGACTTAATTTTATATAGTACCTACCAACCAACTTCTTTACATAAATTTAAAAAAATGTTATTTTCTTTATATTTAAAAACTAATATATCTTTTAATATTTTCACTTTCGAAAAATTCTTTTAAATTTTGAGGATTACATATAGAATTGAATTCATTATTTTGATACTATTTACATATGAATAGACAGATAAACATTTCAGGTATCATTAGATTACACGAATCTACGAGTAAGTTTATCTAATATTTACATAATTACATTATTATGAAGTAATAGTGAATAGATAGGCACGTTTTTAGAAGTGTGTCGTGGCTGAACGTGTCTAAAGCCGCATACAAACTGGGCCAGCCAATTACGGTGTTATTATACGATGCAATATCGTTGAACAAACCATTGAAATATTTCAACAGAAAAAATCGATATTAAATTAGGAGATAAAATATCTGTTGCTAATTAATATTCGAAACCAATCAAAATGAATATAAAGACTGCAGGTATAATTACAGTTTCGAACCGTAACAAAATATTAATTACAATTTACGAGGTTTTCATATCTTCAAGTTTATTAGAGAAACTATGTTTTTATTTAATTTGATTTAATACAATTTGAATAAATATATGTTATTTAAAATAATATTTCTCAAGAGCGCATCAACAAGTAGATTATTATTACTAAGTTATAAATTGCAATATGAGAATAAATAATTTATTAGATATACGTAAAAACAGGTTTTCACATGCTATAAGGCATATGCATAGAAACACAATTGCATTAGCGGGTGGCCGTGACATATAGGTGCCATTAGGCATTGGATAATACAAACTGAAGGAGTTATTCTTCAAACATCATTGCTGATGAGGATATTGTAAATATATTCGTATATGATTATTTACAACATATATTTATTTAAAACCTCAAATCATTTCTATATCTATATATATAAAATCGAAAGGTCACTCACTCATCACGAAATCTCAGAAACTACATGAGCTAGAAATCTCAAATTTTGCATAGGAGTTATTTATAGGACGTCCTCGCTAACACGGGAATTTGCAATATTCGACTTCTAAGGGGTTGTTTTTGGGGTCAAAAGTTTGTATGAAACTTCGTTACTACAAATGCTAGGAGTCTCAAATTTTGCATAGACGTCACTATTACGTAGCCATGGAGACAGAAATTAATAATAACATAGTTCACGCGAGTGAAACCGCGAGCGGGCCGCTAGTTTTTTTGTAATTATCATTGGTGTCTTCATTCATCTTTTTTTTTGCTTTTTTTCGAACATGAGGTTAATGCTGTTAGTCCTATTGGCTTTTACAACAACACTGGTGGGGTAGGGAAAAGGGTACTCTGTCCCTGAAGAAATGCAAGCACTTAGTGGCTGCTTGTGAGGAACTTCATTCATCTCACGCATTATGATTTATAATGATTATTCTCTGTTGAAGAATCATCAATATTTTGTTATCTTTTTGTATTATTATTTATTGTAAGCCTCTGCGGATTTCGAATTATGTATTATATTTTTTGTAAGGCGGTCTCTAGATTTGACTACATATTGTTTTTTCTTCATTACAAGATTCCTTAAGCTTAAGATACTTTAAGCTTCGTAAATAGACATAATTCAATTTAAGTAGATCTTCGTGTTATAACTCTATAATAGTTTTTACACACCCTTTAGTTATAAAGGTTTCGTTGTGGTAGTTAACGATTGATTTAGTGTAACATATATATAATTATAACTATTTTATTTGATTGGATCACGCAAAGAGCTCTCAATAGTTTTGTACTCTCTATAGTTCTAGCAAGTATCGGCAGATGTGTTGACTTAGATTTAGTGTAAATCTATGATTACATTTGTTTTTACATATTAAATTTGTTTCAGAGCCTTATTTTAAATTTTAAATTTACAGCATGCTATCAAAAATCTATTTAAAAACCGAAAATAATTGTCATCTCTATTGTTGAATGTCTATATTCAAATCGCATTTGCATAATATATACTTGTGTGCCACTTCTGAAATGCTAAACACCCCTTACACACTGATAAAAGTACTACGTACAGTAGGCGCTACGGCCAGCGCTACCTCATTGCTCACTACGGAGGTGCGCACGCGCAGCTGCGAAACCGGTTCTCCTTCTCGTTTACTTCCATACCAACAGAGGTACTCTATTCGATGATTACCTATTATTTATTATCACTTTTACATTATCATGGACTTGAATGACATAAAATTATTGTAAACAACAATATTTCACGAACTAGGAAATACAGCGCCAATTCAAAAAAAAAAAAAAAACATAAAGTCCTTTTTCTTTTTTTAAATATATACATCTGTTTGCCGGCTTAGAATATCCTCTCTATTATATTAGTATGTACAGTAAGTTTTTTATACACAATAGAGACGATTTGTCAGCAACAATATTCGACGGAGCTGAAGCTCTAAGCTTATTTACAACCATATCGCTTTATACTTGTATTGTTTTACTACAAAGGTCAGATAAACTTTAAATATAATATCTTTCAAAATTCTGTTGTTGCAAATGTGCAACAAAGAAGTTTAAAAACAATAACTTCTTTTATTATCGAGTTTCGCATAAATATAGTAATTTTTGCGCCATATTTTATATTTGAATGTAACGTAACATTTTCAAAGAACTTGAAATTCTTAAATATAAAATTAAAGAATTTTTTTTATTGCGAATATATAATTATTTCTACTAAGCTTATTACTGATTTGAGAATTCAAATTTGTCTTTTGTGTTTCTAGGGAGTAGCTTACTTGTAAAGCTTAGTTGGTTTCTGTGCCTATGCCAACTAAATATTAACAACTGGAGTTCTATAATTTAAATTCCACTTTATTTATAAATTTGTTAATGACGTGGGAAGTGATTTAATTAATCATAATAATTACTATTTCACATTAATACTAACAAGACAATTAATTAATTTGTTGTAATTTAGAAAAAATATATAAAAGTTTATATGATGAAAACGTAATGCAAATGTAAAATTATTAATTTAGGTTTTACTATAGAGAAGGCGATAAAAGCGTGAATGGTATATTGGTAGTATAAAAGTAGAATAGTGGCACACATCTCGCATTTTGTGAGCCTCTAGGTCAGACGCTTGGTGAGTTTTGAAAATAAACTTTCTTGATCACATATTTTATAAAGATTAAGGTATTTTTTTTTAATTTCTTGCGACCTTTTAAAGTTTGATTTAACCTCTGTGCATAGTAAAGATATTGAAAACCTATATAAAAAATTGAACATTTTCCTAAAATAAATTGCCAAAAGCATAGTCAACTTAGTCAAATTCAGGCTAGAGGCCAGTCGTGGCGCAGGGGCACAAAACGTGACTAAGAACGACTAATTGTGGGCTCGATTCCCACTCGAGGAAATGTAATATTTATTTAAATTTATATTTCCTTTTATTCGCTCTGATGTCGAGGCAAAACACGGCGTTGAGCTCCGCCATTCAACACGCAATGTCTCCAGAATTCGGCGGAACGTGTCGAACGGAG
>DWNA01002717.1:0-11192 GCA_018249835.1 Heliconius besckei
CGTTCACATGCTCGTTCCTCTGCGCCACGATTGGCCTCACAAGAATTGTTAGTCTTTAAAAATCTGCTAACTTCAAGAAATAATGGCATGGAAATTATAAATTAAAAGAGAAACTAAAAGTTATTTTATTTAATAATATTGCATATTTTCACTAACATAAAGCGTAGTAAGACAAAATAAGAATACATAAGACTTTTAATTATCACCATTTTTAACACGCTTGCTTTAGCTCGACTTTTTGTGTATGTGTAACTATGAGCAACAATCCAGGAATACGCCACCAGAATTCTGCGGAAAATCGGGAATCAAGTCTCCTAACACTAAATTCCCTTTGCCTTGCTACGTGCGGGATGAAGCTTGAAGCTAAAATTATTTTTTTTATCTATTACTACTATTTACCTAATACTAGGTGTAGGTACCTACTAAAAATTAACGATTGCATACAAAATTAGCTGAAACACCCATCAAAGTTTTATTTCTACGAGTATATCGAATGCGAGGCACGTTGTAACCTGAACGTTTTATTGACCATTAAACTGATAAACACTGCGATTTCATTGTAAAAAAATCAAATAAGATCAGATCCACGCTGTATCACGTACACTTCAAGGTAGGCATAGGGAATCTAGTGTTAAGACACTCCGTTCCCCACTTTCTGCCGGATTCTGGCAGCATTACGTCATTCCATCAATTTTCAATCATCGCGCCTTTTCCAAGTAGAGGAAACCTCCGTTCGCACTCGATTTCTTCGCTTTATGTTTAAGTACAAGACACTCTGTGTTTCGGAACTCTACACCGCACTTGTAATTAAGAGAGTTAGTTAAAGAACAATTTGCAACAAAGAGATTTCAAATAAAGAAGCCTTGTTACAAATTGTCTTTTCCAAAAAATTTCATTTATTTGAATTAGTAGAAAATGTAGACATTCTTGGCTCATCATAGCATATCACAATGCGTGAAATTTCCAAACTGAGTAATAGAAGTCTCTGAGAAATGCGGTGTTCTAATACTAGGTTCCCAGGTCACTCCAGGTTCCTCGGCCTAGCTTATGTGCGGGAGTAAGCGCAAAGCTCAAAAAGTAAAAGATATCCTCTAACCATTTTTTCATATACATAGGTAATACAGCTTGGAATTTCGGAATGCTTCTCTTATTTACATTACGTAGATATTTGAGTACGCGATACGTTAGAGGACGGCCAAAATTAGATTTAAGATGAGGAAGGGTTGCCACCAACCCATTATATGCTAAGTAGTTACTTATTATGTAATATGGTATATTTTAAATTAACTTCTAAATTTATAGGTTTTATAATAAAATAAATTAATATCATGTTCATGAATATGTGAGAATTCACATTTTAAAAGTAAGATTTAAAAGAGAGTGTGATTTGATTCCAGTTGTTCCAAACATAATTTGATTATATAATTTTCCAATGCGTTAATTTTTTTACTATTAAGTACAAAGCATATATAACACTAGCGGCCCGCCCGCGCCTTCGCCTGCGCGTCCTATAAGTGGCGTCCATGCAAAATTTGAGACTAATAACATTTGTAGTAATGAAGTTTCATACAAACTTTCAAACCCAAAAACAACCCCTTAGAAGTCGAATATTGCAAATTCCCGTCTTAGGGGTGCACGCTATAAATAACTCCTATGCAAAATATGAGATTCCTAGCACATGTAGTTTCTGAGATATCGTGATGAGTGAGTGACCTTTCGATTTTATATATATAGATAGAGAAGCATTCATTCAAACAAAAATATATTCATAGAAAACTTAGCTTCACTTTTTAAAGTCAAAACAAATACGTAGCCTCACTATCAACTAAATAAAAACATAACTTCCAATGAAGCGATAACCCTGCTTCGCCCTAACTAATATCATATGCATAAACTGAAATCCTTGGGGAAATAAATGTCTGATATAGTTTTTGCTATGGAAATAACCATTAACGGTGGCCGAGAAGGGTGTATTAAATTTTTATTATCTACCCAGAGATTTAGATCTTTAATACTCAACAAGGGTGGTAGCCCTGGATTCCATTCCCGCGTTGGGAAGAAATATTTGTTTTGAATTTTATTCATTCACTCTTATATTATATAATATTTGAAGTATATAAATTAACTAAATGTGTTAATAATATTACCAAAACATATAAAATTAAATTATTTTATGGTTTATAGAATTACAAATTATAAAAAAAAACAAATTTGAAAAACCTGGGACAAAAATATAGGAAACTTCATATATGTATTTAATTTAACCCTTAATAACACTTAAAAATTTTAAAATTTATTTATATTTTCACCCTTTGGTACCAAGGCAAAGCGCCGCGCTGATTTCCGCCACTCAACACGCAATGCCTCAAAAGAATTCGTCGTAAAGTGGGGAACGGAGTGCCTTGACACTAGATTCCTCCGCCTACCCCGCTATATGCAGGATACAACGTGAAGCAGACTTCTTTTTCCTTACCTTTCCATCGCTTTTCCAATAAATAAAGAAGCCATATTCGTCGACTTTAAACATGCATTCTTTTTCGAACTCGGTGTTGTCCTTTTCCTCCGTCCATCTGTCGAACACAGCGCCCTGTAGACAAAAACAAAATTACAACTTTTAATATCTTAGTGTTATGTTATACTAGTCGAGGTCCGCAACTTATTTTGCGTGGCCGTTGAGACGGAAAATGGAAAATCCCGTAATTCCCGTTCTCGTAGGAATTTCGAGAAATCCTTTCTCTTATCTTGCCTTTCTTACTCCCCTTTCAATTTTCTGAGGTCAGTAGGTTTTGTCATAAATTTTAGATCGTAAAATTATCTACAAAAATTGACTACTCCTTTTTTTAGCATCACGTACCCCGCATATAGCTGTGTAAGTAGAGGGAGCCTAGTGTTAAGGTACTACTTTCACCGAATTTCCAGCGTGTTTAACTAAAATTCATAATAAAGTATCTGAGGCCAGAGGTGCGTGACTGTAAACGTGACTGGTTGTAGGTTCAATCCCCACTCGAGGAAATGAAATATTTATTCAAATTTATATTTTCATTTCTTCGCTCTGGTGCGGGGTAATGCTTTCAGAACTCGGCGGGATTTCGGAATGGATACAGTGTGAATGTGTGGGATACAGAGTGAAACTGATTAATTTTAACAAAAGTAGCTGTTCTATAAACAAAATAAATAAAGTACAGTAACTATGAGGTCTCAAAGGAAAATTACAATTTCGTTTCGTAGATACTAAAAGCAATAACCGTCTCTCTCAATGTTTGTAGCGAAAGCTTTTAACATTAACATAAACTATATTAGATCTTCATATAATTTTCGTCGGTTTGTGAGTTTGTTTGTTATAAGTAATTGTGTAAAGTGTGCCTATGGCATATTAAGGTTAAACATAGTCGACTTCAGTCTAGTTGAGAAACAATATTTAAACTTACAAATATATAGCCTCATTCAATATTTATAACACCTGCAAAGCTATCTCGAATATTAAATTCATTGCATTTTATAAAAGGAATGAAAGGATTTCCATTTCATATAATTTAATGTAGCAATTGCACTCTACTAAAATTTTATATATACATAAATCTATCTGTCCGTCTTTTGCACGTCTTAGAAAGTAATTTAGTTAGTAACCAAGAGTAACCAAGAGTATCTCAAATAGTGGAGGCAATTGATCTGATCTCCTCGATTTTTTGAATGAATTATTAGCGAACTCGTGTAAGAGAGGGTAGGTGTAGGTGAAATAAACTTTAACAACAGTGGAATTGTGCCAATCAGTGGCTACGGCGACTATAGGCGACGGCCCTTGTTGGAGGGAAATTCGTGTGAAGTATTGTTGTTGACAACTCTTTCTGTGTGATTTAGAAACATATAGACGATATGTGTGTTTATCCTGTTAAACGTTAAACGTTAACGGCTTCCGATTTTTAACAGTATTGCAAAAATAAAAAAAAAACAATTTTGAAGTTACGTATATTGTATAGGTATAAGCGACTAAAAATGTATAAGACTAAATATACCCAAAATTTTATATTAAACTTAGTGCAAAAGATCTTTATTTTACGGGTTATTATGTTTACGGATCATAAATCTATGTGTGTAGTCCATAAAAGGCATGTCTCGGTTTGATGAATCATCAATATCTAGCCTAAAGCCCCTCGAGATAGGTATGAAGAGAATAATTAAGATGCTGTAATATCTTTTCTCCTTTGATGGCTTTGAGGTCGTCTGTGATGCTGTGGTTGTGGGTTCGATCCTCACTCTTTATTGTTTAAAACTGGAAAGTGACCGGAACAGCCCTTCTGTTCTTCACTTTCCGGTTAATTCTAAGTGCGTGTTGAGTGTCGGAACTCAACGTCACGTTTTGTTTTGTAACTAGAGCGAGGAAATTAAAATATTAAATTTTCCATATCCATCAGTCGAAATCCTGTCAGGTTTACAGAAAATCTATTCCAAGATAAATCAATCATCAGCGTGGCACTCCAAAATGAGCCACACTGCACGTATTAGTTATACCTACCTACTTATATATTCATTGAGCTAAGTGCAAACAAAGGTTTCAGATTCGAGTCCCTTCCAATGTTTAATTACCATCTATCGACTGAAATCAATAGGTTTCAATTTTGTACGAACTTTATGCTGAATACAAAGTTAAATCAAAAATCTATATTAATGTGACGAATTACAAAAAAGCCTCATGAGTAGAATGCACGTAGCATTAGATTTCTAAAATGAGAGAACGGAATGTCTAAAATTAATGCCAGGTTTTCCCTGCCAACTTCTTTATAATGGTAGCCAGTCGTTTTAAAGGGGCCCAAGCGTGCAACTGCAAACGCAACAGGTTGTGGGTTCGCTTCCCACTCGAGGAAATCAAATATTTTTCATCACAATCGTTTTCTGCATTAGGAATAACAAAAGTGCGTTCAGAACCATAGATAATAATATAAAATATATTAGCGTATTCAAATAATAATATGCCTAAGTACTTGTTTAATGTTTAAATAAACATGATGACACGCAAAGTAAAAACGGTGTCATTTGAAACACAAAGGTCAATGAAACCATTCTATAATAATAATAAGCTAAACGATAGCCTATAATTATGTATGTCTGAAATATATAATATGGTTCAGTAGTTTGTATGTATGTATGTGTACTAAATAACAATGCATAGTATTTTTTTGCAGAAGGAGCCTAGTGTTAAGACACACCGCTCCTCACTTTCCGCGGAGCTCTAGAGGTATTTTGTGTTGTGTGGCCGAAACTCTACGCCGCGCTTTCGGCACAAGCTTGCGACTGTTAACCAGGTTGTGGGTTCAATATCCACTCGATGAAATTAAATATTTTCATTTGTTTTTAGCTCTGCTCGAAGCTAAGCACATTTCCGGAATTTGGCCGAAAGTGGGTAACCAAAGTGTCTACATGGGAACGGAGTGATTCTTACACTAAGTTGCTGGGTTCCCTCTGCCTTCCCTGCTATATGCGAAATACACAATTTTTAAAAAATAAAAAAACGGTAAAAGAACTAACCAGGTACTAACAAGTCAACTAAAAAAAATCATAATATAACCAAAATCAGTACAATGACAATACTAAATATGGCATATTTATTCAGTATTGTAAATCTAACACACCGTGAGCACGCGCAGGTCAATGCCAAGCTCGAGTTTGACATTGAATACAAAATTTCCTTTTATATAATCCTTATGTTGTTTTATGATTGTAAATCTATACGGTGTATACGATTTAATGTATAGCTTTGGCTGTAAATATTCTTTTTTTAGGGTTTCTTGCCTGAAAACGAAAAAACGGAATCTTTTATCACCTCACCTGCAATAGAGGTTCCGGTACCGGTATCTGCCAATTGAACTCGAACTTCTTGGTCATGGTGAAGTGCCGGCGCTAGTCTTCTCCCAAACTTCTTTTTGTAGTAGGGCTTTAGCAGGACGCCATTTCCTGCAAATAAATGAAGAATAAATTAGTAGTCTGTTTTGAATTTCGGCTTGAATTGCTACAGATTTCCTATTCATATCCCTAGATTGGAAATCGCACCCAAATGTTAATGTTTTGAAAATTGATCCGTGTTTGGGGTTCCCTCTGCCTAACTAGAAGCAGCGTGTTGAGTAGCGTAATTCAACTTTATTGTATCGTAGCGTGATTCGGAATCGAACCCAAAACATCGCTTTTACAGTCAGACGCCGTCTCTTCTAGCGCCACGACGACTGAACTTGTCACAAATTTATAAATAAGTAAAACATTTCATCAACATTATTTTTATCTTCCAGAGGCATCACGCCCTCAAAGCCATTATCGTTACTTTAAAGGAGCTCAATGGTTATCCTCGTTTATGTCTCATCCACTCCTCCCTAAGCTCTCCGCTCAAATTTACTTCACTTTTACGATATAATATTTTTTATGCAGTCTATACAATAATTACTTTGTTGTTTTATTAAAACAGAATATTTTTGATGATGGGATCGAACCTAGATCCATTATATCATTATTCATTATGTAACGAAGCTGCAACAGCTTTACATTATTTATGGCTTTAAATTTGCATTTAAATTTTACTTAAAAAATCTTTGTAAGGCATCTAATAGAATCGAATCCGCGTAAAGAAAGAGCCAAGTTGGTAGTAAAAGCAAATTTTCTGTAAAAATGAATAAGGCTAGGGGCACTAGCGTGTGACTGTACTCGACATAGTATGGATTCGATTTCTACTCGGGGGAAAGAAATATTTAATGTTTTCATTTCTTCGCTCTGGTAACTAGGCAAATCGCGGCGTTGAGTTCCATCAGTCAACACACAATGCCTCAAAAACGGAAGTGTCTGAATGTGGAATGGAGTGTCTTAACACTAGGTTTCCCGGTTCCCTTTGTCTAACCGAAATGCACGAAATACACCGTGAAGCTGTAAAAAATAAATAAAAAAACAACAACAACAATCCCAGAACTGACAAAACTGACGACGCGACGGTGCCTCATCCGTCAAGTCTCACGTTCCATTTAAAAACGGTTTATTTGTTATCCCGCCCTACATTCGCATTGTGAAAGATCTTCAGTTTTAAATGAAAACAATCTAAGAACTTCTTGACACATCACATCAAACAGCGCTCTCATTTTTCTTAAATCTTAGCTTGAATTTTTCAAATGGTACTACGATATATGAATATTTTATAGAGTAACGCGACGGCTGTGGGCTCGATTCTTACTCGGGGAAGGAATCATTATTTATTAATATTCTTGCTGATTTCCTGTTATAACGGGATAGGCAGAGAGAACTAGTGTTGGTACATTCCGTAACAAATTAAGTCACAAATATAAAAAAAGTAACATAGGTAGAATAAGGGCCCAAAACAACTCGTACATTTATTATGTAATGTATGCCATCACAAACTTTTGAAAAGTAACAAATTTGAACTTATTATAGAAAAATAACTATAGCCTAATACTAACACCACTATTCACCAGATTCTGTCAAAAGTAATTTATGTCGCAATTATATTGTACTTAGTAAAAAATATATATTTAAACAACAAAGTGTGCAATGAACTACGAGTATATTGGAATACGGTCGGTGAGCTGATAACGAAGTGTGAGTGTCACTAAGTTATTTATGTTTACTATGTGAAATTAAAACCTGGCAGACCCTGGATAAATAATAAATAAAATACGCCAAGATTAATGCCAGGAGGAAGAAAGAAGAGTGAAGTTACAAAACCCTGAATCAAAATAACATTAACCTAAGTTATCAAACCAAAAGAAAACAAATACATATCAACCATCCTCCTCATTATAATCCACTAACAAGAAGACATGACACAGATCAGTCATTAAGATGTAATTTATTTTGATCCATGACCTCGCAGCCTCGCGCGTGACCCATATAGCCAACCTTCCGGAGGCAATTGAGTTTTGTTGGAAAATAACAATTCTCTGGTCACACTCGACTGTCGGAGACCATGTCAAGGATAAAGATCTTAATTGGCGAAGATCCTTGTAGATTAGCTTTTTTTTACCTGCGGCTTCGATCGCGTGGCAAAATGAAAGTAACTTAAGGTCTTGAGATGTCATTGTTATTTAAAAATAATATATTTATTTATGAAAACGTCTTCTCAAGATCGATCTCAGAGTCGAGATCTATTAATAAATAAGGGTGTAAGAAATATGTATGACACGTGAAATATTCTAAGTGTCTGAGATAACTGTGACTAAAGGTACGGCCTTTAGAGTATTGCTCGTTAATTGGTTTTTGTTATGGTCCTTTTCCCTCCTCTCCGGTATCACTGGATACCCTGTGGGGTTTACAGCATTAACCACAAATTTAATAAAAAATCAAATAAATGGACCATCTTTCACAAAATTTATTTTTCAATATGGATCAGTTCGTGAGATTAGCGCGTTCAAAAAAACAAACTCTTAAGCTTTATAATATAAGCACTGTTGAAAAATAACAATTCACTTGTAACACTCAGCTTTAGACAGCATGTCAAGGATGCGACTTGATCAAATTAAAGATCTTAATTGGTGGGATCTTTGTATATTACACAGTTTTGTTGGCAATATATTATATATTATATTTTCTGTACTTATTAAGAAAATAACTAAGTGTGAAATAACAGTTCTATTAAAGTGTAGTATGTTATAAATTAGATTTTCTTGCTGCAAATGGAACTTCTTGGGCAATAATATTTCATCTGTCACAGATAGGTCATTGATTTAATTTTCATGTGCTTTACTTTTTATATAAATTTCATAGAACTCGATTATGATTTAATTAAATTAAAAAGGTAATTTAAATTAAAACAAGGAAAGTTAAGACTGTTCGACCCAAATTTAAAAAAAAACCACTAGGTATATGAAAAATACAAATTTATTTATTGAAATTATTAAATATCTCATTACCTCGAGTGGGCATCGAATCCACAGTCACTGTCGCGTTTACAGCCGCACGCTTGCCTGCGCCACAACTGCCTTCAAAGTATAAAGTTAAAAGGAATTTTAAGACAAAATGTTTTAGGCGGGTCGATGTCAATTATTATGATTTACTCATTAGCTTGAAAGCTATTTAGCGATCTAATTTACTTATTATTATACATTTCCTTCGGCCAATAAATATCACCGATATACATGTACCTAATGAAAAATGTATCAAATAATAATTTGCATTTTCCTATCATGTATTACATGACGTTTTGGCAAAGTAAGCTGGCACGCCTAAAAGCCATAAAATCATTTATATCAACAATCTTAGATGAAAAATGAAATGTTAAAATATTTTATACGTTGTTATATATATATGTATAAGACACTGGTCGCAGGTTTATTTCTCATATTAGAGAAATTAACCAACAACAATAATAATATTAATAAATAATAATTAATGATTAATGATTATTATTTTTTATTGTTTCACTATTGTGCCAATATTTAATACGACGGTTTTAGAGTCCGCATCTATTTGAAAATAGATGGAAAGTGGGAAACAAAGTGTTTTAAAAATACAACATACAGACTCATGCTCGCATGTTTGCTCCATCAAATCAATACAAAAAGCCAAAAAATTAAGGACTATCAATAGCTAAACCGCATAGAAAGTTAAACAGTTCACCCCAAATTTCCCCCATCCATCACGTTTTTACCAGTATTCAGTTACAGTACAAAATAAGGAAAGTAAATCACGAGTCACGATTAAATCTAAATTCAATTAACGCATGGCTCGTTTTAGTCGTTAGTCGACCATTGGAATTGGAAATATTGAATTTATATAATAAACAAAATCTATATAGTATTAAGAATTTATTGGTAAATTAAAAGAAAATTGTAGTGAGAAAAAAAGGTTCTTACGTACGAGTATAGCTCATTTTGGACAACAATGAAGCAAATAAATCTGGGGGCACAGTAAAAGTTTCTAGGTATTATTTCCGTATACATAGATAATTTAACTTATTTTCCAAAAAATATCCAAAACAAGTGCAATTACGTCTTCTTTGCACCAAATGATTTTCACCTTTGAGCTGTATCCCGCATTATAGAAGTGTAGGCAGAGTTGCACGTGTACGAGTAGGTACTAGACACCGCGCTTACAAGCGCAAGGAAATGAAATTAATTAAATTCCTCCAAGTGGGAATTGAACCCACAATTATCCCGTTAACAGCTAGACACTGAGACTAAAAAAAATAAGTAAATTTACAAATGTACCTTCTTATCATAAAAAGTATATATTTAGGTAAGTACATAACATGTTGATAATTCGGACGATTACCCACGTTGATATTTACGTACACACCTACAACCATTTTATATCGTTTGTAAGTCATATTAGGCTAAAAGATAAGCACCATCACGCTTTTGCCGCATAGCATTGTAGCTAGAGGGAACGGGTATTTGCAATATTCGACTTCAAAGGGTTTGTGTTTGGGGTTGAAAGTTTGTATGAAACTTCGTTACTACAAATGCTGGGAGTCTCAAATTTTGCATAGCCGTCACTTATAGGACGTAGGTACTCATGGAGACAGAAATTAATAGTAATGTAGTTCACGCAGGCGAAGCCGCGGGCTGGCCGCTAGTAATAAATATTTTCACAACTATGGCTCAAGTTATACGTTATATGTATATACGTTAAGTCATTGTAAAATGTCAAACTTTCTAGCGGCAGAATTTTACTTGTCAAAGTAATTTATGAGCTAAGGCTTTCATACTCCACGCTAAAGCTCTCAAAAATTCTCAGCTTTTGGGGAATTTCAATGAATTTTGTACCGTTTTAAGCTTGTTTTAGTACTTTTACAAGTTTTAAAAAATGAGTTAATCTTTAATGATTCTGTATATCTTGGTTATGCGTATATATAAAGTAGGTATTTCGTATCGCGCTTCTTTTGTCACAGCAAGGAAGTGAATAGTCATTCCCTCGAGTGGGGATCAAAGTCACTATCATTGCGTTTATAGACAAACGCTCAACCACTGCACTAAATATTTCATTTCCCCGAATGGAAATCGAACCAACAACCCTCGCGCCACTAGGCCACAATGGCCAAAATTAATATTATTGTACTAGTGTACATACATATAATATGTATCTATATAAATCTCATTTGCAAATGACATTAGGAAGCCCTGGGGTCCAATTAACGCGATTATAGACGTTGACTCGCAACGACTTGGCAAGGCCGAGGTTGATTTAATTTGTGAAGTGCTTTTTTT
>DWNA01002718.1:0-11190 GCA_018249835.1 Heliconius besckei
ATACATTAATTACAATACAGTCCAGTTGAAGTTAATATTAAATCTACAGTGTTCATAGTGAACATATATCTATTGCACACTAATGATTATGCTATTATCTATCATATTTTAATAAATGGTAACTATATTTCTTATTATGTTATGTTACTTATTATGCCATTAACTATTTAACAACTAACCCATAAATACCATACACCATCATTAAATAGCACCCATGAGAATATAATACAATTAAAGCAACATTTATTATATACACTTGCAAAACTATTTACACTATATACAGAAGTTCTTCAAAAGAGCACACATACGAACATAACACATTGGTGGCTCACAATACACGTAATGGCTGCCTAAAATTACACAGTCTCATAAAACAAATATGTTATTTTGTTCCTAAATGAGATACATCCTTTTTACAATAAATCAGTCATAGTAGATTTAAAGCCCGCTTCATTCTAATATGGTTGACCTTTACTTATAAGAGTTGTGTTAGTACAACACCATTTATATGGTATAAAATTCATGCCACATTATAGGAATATTTACACAAGTGTAAAAAATAATAAATATCAATATGTGTTGGAAAATGTTATTCAGAAAAAAAGTCACCTGCAATAATATTAGGATGTGTTTCATACAAGCCTAGTAAGATTGCAGGTGGGTATCATTTTTCAACTAATGTCAGCTGACAAGGACGGTCTCTATCTTTAGTAATTGCCTCAGTTTATCGGTAACCCGTATAAGCGACACTTTGGACGCGCGCACGTTCACTTTTTCACCCGCGCATAACAATTGGTGGCATTGGGCTCTCTCTAGGAACTCTTGTGTTCGTATTTCACGTAGCAATTCCTTGGGTGATCCAGAACCACAGTGGATTTGCTTTAAAAGACTGTCTTTGGATTTTATCTGAAAATAATGACAACCATTTTAGTTTTATGTTGTGAATACATGTAATTAAAAGAGTAATAATTAAAAGATCATATCTTTTTTTTATTTGGAATATGGCAAAATCAACGCCGTGCTTTGCCACAGCAAAGAAATGAAAATCATTCATTTCCTTCAATGGGAATCGAACCTACAGCCGTCACATTTTCGTGTAGTACCGACAAATTATTAGAAAGTGTTGAATATAAATGCTTCTATACCTGTAAAATATTAGTAACATCCTGCAGTAAGCACCACAGCCCATCTGCTGGCTGTCCAGGCACGGTCCGCAGACTATAGAAGGGGGGTAGTGGCGTCTCAGTGCACTGAATTTCTATCATGGAGTCGGGCGGCGGCGGCGGCGACGCAGGCGGCGGGGACGATAACGGGTCACAGCCGAGCTCTTCCCGATCTATTCATATCAAAATAAGTCGTTACTCATATCATGAAACAAATTCCAATTAAATAGAACATGATAACGGACGCCGACGACTCAAAACCTAACGGGAACCAGTATACTATATTAAGTAGCCTTTCCTTAAATAAAAGTTATTTTTTATAAGTTATATGGAATATATGAAAAAAATATTACTGATTCATTATTTTACTCACCGACAATTTGTGCTAGTGATGGAAATCTCCAAGGTTCTATAGCCCGTCCTTGTACATCCATTATATGAAGCCGCAACAACTTTGCAGCTACACCTTCCGCCAATTCTTCAGGAGTTTGACCGGCGTATGTTCCCAGTAGAGGATCAGCCCCATAGGCTAATAATAGTCTAATAATTTCTACGTGACAGTTCTCACAAGCTTCGTGCAGTGGTCTGTAAATAATAAATTAGATTTGGTATCACTTGTACTTCCAATGAACCTATCCTTAATATTCATAATACATATTACGGATGAACACTTTACATTAATCAATCTTTATTACCTTGTTCCACCCTGAGCTGCAGCTGAGGCATTGGCACCATATTGAAGTAGGAGCTTCGCAATTCTTACGTGACCTTTAGCCGATGCCACATGTAACGGTGTGAAACCCGCATTGTCCTTCGCTGAAGGGTCGGCTTCCATTTTCTCCAGACAGTAAGCTACGCAGTCCTATGAAAGTACAAAAGAGTTAGACACATTGTTTATGAGAAGCCATGTAGTTAAGAGTCAATATAGTCGATAGAGATACAATACTTACGGTAAAACCAAGTCTTGCAGCACGGTGTAAATGTGTTTCGCCTATGCTTTTGTTAATAAACCAACTTTTGATCTCTTTTTGTATATCTTGGACAGACTCAGGACTCGGTTTGGGAGCTGCACGTCGAACTTTAGGCATATTATTTTCTCGCCTTATTATTTTCTTCTTTTTTCTAATATAGTCAAATCCCGAGCTAAATTTTCTTCTTCCAAATAACCGTTTCATACGTTTTTTGGGATTTCCGTCTGTTGTTCCCGGAGAGCTACTTTCTTCTTTACTTGTATTTTCCTTGTTTGTTTCGTTAGGTGTCGATGTGTTGACATCTTTCTTGATTTTATTATTTGATATATCTTTTCTTCTCTTATGAGCAAAAGATTTCATTAAACTATTTCTTTTTTTTAACCGCAGTAATCTGCCTTTAGCATCATTTGTTTTTAACGATTTTGTACTTCTTAGACCATCTCTTATAGAACTGGATCTTCGTTTCAATTTTTCCTTATAAATTTTTTTTGGTTTGAATTTAGATTGATTATTCGGTTCTTTTTTTGTAATAATAGCTTGTTCACCATCATTATTATCAGGACTGCTGTCGTCTCTACATGATGTGGGTGGTGCCGAAGCTGGCCTATCATCGCCAAAAACTTCTTTAATCGTAGCTCTTTGTTTTAAAACCCTACTCTCTGTTCTTGTTCTAGATTTAAGAACCACTGGTGCAAACTCTTCTGTAGCACCTATTAAACCGTCAGTATCTTTTATAAAAGCCGTTCTAAACATAGTAACAGTTTCTTTTCTAAACGCCCCAAGGTAATAAATATCTTCCATTAATTTTTCTTTTTTCGCACTAAGATTTCCTTTGTTACCGTTTTTAACAAGACCTAAACTAGGTGTAGGAAGAAGTTCTGTAGCATTTGAACTTTTAGGAATCATTTTTGGTATCTTTTCTTCTTTATCTTTTAATTTCCTTTTCGAATCCTCTTTTTTGCCACACTTTTGTATTAATACATCAACGATTGAACTGCTTTTTTTCTTAGCTTTTACTGCAGAAAAAACTGTTGACGTAGACGCTTCGGAATCATAATGAAGCTTATTAAAAGCTGAACAGCTAGAGTTAGACTCAAGATCACTATCAAGATTTAGTTTATCGGGTCGTCGATATAATTCATCTGTTGCGGTAGACGGTGCAGATGATGGAGCTGGTGAGAGAGGTACAGGATCTAAATCAGGAAGCGACGTAGACCCTCTCGTTAATTGCGAAGCCGGACCTTTAACAAATGGACCTCCTGACCGTCCTCTTGGAATAGCAATAAGCCTAGTAGGCATCCGAAGAGATCTTTTGTACCTATACAGCTCTTCCTCCCAACCAGGATGAAAATCTGAGCCATCACCAAACCCAGGTTTACGCAATAGAGGTGAACTATTACTACTACTATTATTTTCCGTATCATTTTTTTTTATTGGTGACGATTTTGTTTTTGTTGAATTTTTATTATCTTCACTTTTCCTATTTTTTCTTACACGTAGTCTACTAGCTACACTTAGTGTATCATCGCTGTCAGACGACGACTCTTCATTGGCCTTTTCTTTTTTAATATTTTCTATAGATATCGACTTTCCCTTTGACCTAGATAATTGACGAGATTTGGATTTTTTATGTTTTTCATCCTTTGCACTTAAATCTGTTGATTTCCTTGCTGTAGAGTTCATTTGATCATCGCAGCATTCTAATTTTACATACGCTGATTTTTCTGATAAATCTTTCAGCAATAGTTGTTTATCCTTTAATAGTTTCAAAGGCTCATCTTCATCGCTTGATACTAGCTCTTCTTTAATACCGGTCTTCGTGTGTTCTATTTCATGAGGTTCTTTTTTGACGGGTACAATAACACTATTTGATAGTTCTGATTTTGATGTTCTGTGTTTTGATTTAGAATTATTTTTAAATTTAGAGGCTTTATCATTATCTTTTTCAGTTCTCTTATCACTTTTTGGCTTTTCTTGTTTATTTTTAGGTTTTGCTTTTAGTATAAGATCAGGTTTAGCCAAAGTTGATATTACTAAACTATCCACTTTTTCTTCATCTTCATCTATTGGCTCCTTCTTTATATCAACTAGAAGTGGTTCTGGATCAATTTTTTCAGTAGCAGTTTCATCTTTAGAATTTTGATCAGTGTTACAATCATTTTCTTGGTCTACGGTACTAATACGCTTTTTGCAACTTTTCTTTTTATGACATCCTGTTTTCAGTTGTTCCATAAAATTGTCACATTCATTAGCCCAGTCCATATCTAATTCTTCTGGTTTATAATTAGATTCTAAAGAATCAATTTTTTCTAATATATTTTCTGTTTTAATTTGTAAAACTGCGTCTTTTTCGATTTCTTCTATATTCATTGGTTCAATTTTTACATCTGGAATGTTAGATTCGTTAGGCTTATCGTGTTTCAGTACAGATTCTAGACGTAGGTTATCCTCGCGGATTTGATTAAACAGATGTTGTTTCTGTGATTTTGGGCGGGGTTTGTTTTCTGAGTGAAGTAAATTGGCTTTCAAGTCCATTTTAGCGGAACTATCATTAGACGGTGGCATTACTTTTAATTCAGCCTTTGTTCGTATTCTGGAAGCAACATCTATTTCTGGAGATTTCCGTTTAAGATCAGGACTGTCAAATTTCTGGTACTCAGAATCTCTAAGTATCGAGTCTACAGCTTTTGGCATTTTTATTTGATGTCCTAAAGGCAGTGCCGATTGATTAGATATATTAGTATTTTGAATTGTTTCAACTTCATTGTCTGCAGGGATATCCGTGATGACTATAACAGGGTCATCTGTGTCATCTATAACAATGAGATCAGGAATCTTTTTTGGAGGTTTAACTGGCTCCAAATATGCTGTTTGTTTTGTTTCTAAACTATTTCGTAATATACTTAAAACATTTTTATCAGCAGGTTGAGCACCATTCTGTGTATCTAATTGATGTGAGTGTATATCTCTATGGCTCGGAATCTTCTGTATAATGTGACGACTGTTATTAGACGGTATTCTTTCATGATAGTGTCTGTGGTAGTCACTGGAGTCTCTACTTACTGTTTCAGGATAATGATTACTGGAATAACGATGATGACTATGATTTTCACGATACGTACTTGTGGCAGCTGATCGCTTTTGGTCGTTCTGGTAAGTATCTAATCGCTTGTGGCTGGCATAGCTATAAACTGGTTGACTTATTAACTCATGGTGTTCACGTGTTGACTGACTTATTTGTTCTATCCGACTGTCCGATGACCATGTTTCATAACGAACAATTTTCTCAGGAATATTGTTTACAATCGGCGCTGACGGCCTTTTTCGTTCTTCAATAATTAATTGACGATCATCTCGAATTTTACTTTCCGAATAACGATCTTCACCACTTGATCTAGTAAGATCTATACGTGGGACATAGTCAGATTGTTGGTTAATAGACCCATTGTATTTATTACGTTCATTATTTATAGGTCGAGATTCTACGGCATAATTTTCAGCCACTGGCCGCGGAGAATTATAAGTACCATTATAACGCATACTAGGATGAGAATTTTGCATCACATTATATTGAACATGGTTAATATTTCGTTCTCTATATTGAGCAAAATCAGGGGCGAAATCTACTTTATGTGAAGCAACATAGGCTGGTACTGAATTACGACTACTCGATGTTGGTCTGGCTTGCAATGGAATATTATCATTTTTTATTGACGCAGAATCGATAACGTCATCTTGAGTGGTAGAAGAATCTGCAGAGTTTTTGACTGTTTTGACAGATAAATCAAGTGGAGATTCACGTTTTTGTTTTGTTTGATTCATTTCATTTACCAATGACGTGACAGACACTGTCATCCGTGCCTGTTGACTAGGATATCCAGGTTTAGCGGTGGATCGAGAGGGTGATATTTGCACGTGAGAAGATGCTGTATAATCATAACTAGTCTTTGGGGCGACAGCCGTACGATAAGAAGATCTAGACTGAAGAGTTTGCGGTCGGGGTTGAGTAGTATTTTGCGTTACTTGAGCTGTTGCATTTGGTGCGTATCTAACAGCGGAGGTTGACGGCGTTTGATAATGATAGCTGTTTCTTGCATCAACGGATCTGCTCCTACTTATATACTCCCCTCGGGGAGGTAATCGTGAGATTTCATGACCTTGTAATTGAGGCTGACTCGGTACACGCTCTGATGGGCGAACCGCATAATGTGGATTTATAGCTTCAATATTTCCATGTTTATATTGGGTAGTACGTTGCGATTCTATCCTCCGACTTGGTATGGGTCCAGGTACAGGAATCGTTGCTACTGGCCGATATCCAGAGTAGGCTTGCTGTGGATCATACTTCCTCTGAGGCAGAGTTGGTTGCCTTTCATATTGAGACCTATTATAAGATGGAGACTCACGACGTTGCGGCATCGGATACCCTTGAGCAACACGATTATCCATCGCAGCCGGTCTTTTAGCTGGGGGTAAATGTTGTGGGTGATGTATTGGTGGGACCCTATCATTATGAGGAGGTGGCGCTTGGGCTGATGGAATAGAATAACGTTGATTAGACGCATTATGATTTGATGCGTCATTATAACGACCACCATTAGCATTGTGCTGCGTAATAGTACTTGAAATCCTTGCATACGTCTGTGGACTGTGGCACGCTGTCATAGATGGTTGCGGAGAGGCAATTGGTTGGCCATGACAGTTTCTTCCACTTTCAACTAAATTTGCTTCATACTGATATCGTGCAAATGCCTCAGAAGAACGACTCGTAGGATATTGATCTATTGCACGTGTAGCGAAATGTTCATTTGGCCTCACCGTAGGAGTTTGCACTCTGTGTATTGTACCACGGTATTGATTTAAAGGATCAATTTGCTCCGACGGAGTAACTGCAGGAAGAGAAACTTCTGACGGAGGTCGTACCGGGGATGGACTTGGAACAACCGGTGCTGGCGCCGGTGACGGTAACATATGAGTCGTTGGCTTCCGTATTATATGAGAGGGTGGCGACAGTGTTCCCAACGGTTCTTCTTCATCTTCAATTTCTGGTTGTTCACGACGTTTTTCTGCTGCTTCACGCATTACGGTAGCCTTGTGAATAAAATGTGGTTCAGGTTCTATAGGTTCGGACGGCGGCCGCGGTGGTGCCACGGGCGTCGACGCAGGAGTTAATGGTGGAGCAGCAGCTGCTGATGGTGGTCTTGATGACGGTGTTGGAGCCCCAGACAATGCTGGAGTGCCCTCCTCTGTTGAAGAACTTGCAGGCCACATTTGTTGGCCGTTTCCTCCTTGTGCCTGCTTCGGTAATCCCATAAAGTACTGACGCGTCCCTTCCAACAACACATTGTTGAAACTGTCATCCATACTATGCACTCCCGCTCCAGTACCACCACCTGTAAAAAATTAAGATACTTTTAAATATATTTTAAAACTAAAACAACGATATACCCTATATTTGTTTTTGTTTGTAGCTATATTCGATTTTGAAGTGCAGGTTAGGTTAGTTACTTATTATTATATTACCAGTATACATATTAAGATCTCCACTGTTGAAACCGGTCGAATCTACTTTTATTACTCTTTATAAGTTTGCGCTAATTTCTTCAATTAACAAAGAAAATGTTGGGTCCTCACATCTCATCTATACTTATAATAATATTGTAAGAGGGTCGGTGTCTGTACTTGGAAGATATTTAGAAAAAATGTTATTGGGAACCTTTATTAACGCAATAGAACCCAAAACAGTGATTTTTAAAATATTGCGAAGTTCAAAAGTGCTTTTGTTTTCGCGAAGTTCAGAATCGGCTAAACCGATTTAGATGCGGTTTTCACTATTGGATTTTGGTAAGCTCCGGAAAACATCTAGGGTTTATTTTATATCAAACGGTTCATAAATAAAATAGTTATATCAATTTAAAGCACAGGTCGATTTTTCTTAAATACACTTAAATAAACATTTGAATGACTAGAGCGGGCGTAGATGCACGATCCCGCTATTATAAACGTATTTGTCGTTAAGAAAAATGAACGTCACTTATAATATCTAATATTTAAATATTTAAGGATAAGTAAACCATAATATGTAAAAATGTACATCACATTGAATAAATAAATTAGCTGAAACGGGTTTAGCATTAACTTTGATAATAATCGATCGGCATAGTTCACGCTACGTAGGACCTAAGGTACGTGAAGGGGTCGTTACCCGTCGGTTGCCCTTGAGCGTTCCTCGCCCCCGCTACAACGAACCCACACGCACTACGCACACAAGGAAAGACTTCCGCGAGACTTTACTAAAAAGTTTACCGACCTTATTAAGCATGTCAATGTCATCAATCCCTCATATTATAGAGAAAGAACATATTTTAAGACGTATGAATGACAAATCATTTTTTTATTTTAGAGCAACTTTAATTATCAGCATATTTTAATGTAAGCGGAAAATAGTAATAATTATTTAATATAACTTTTAAATAATTATTTATATACATATAATTAATTAATTATGAGCGTGTGCCATTATTTTAGTTTCGTTTTAATATAATTTTGTGTAGTTCTCCCGGGCCTATACCGCCCGTACCGTCACGTATCTCCGTGACAACCGCCCTCGATCGATTAAAGCCCTAGATGGCTCATATGCGTAGTCCATATTTACCTACAGAAACATAAATTACTATACAAATTACAAATACTATTATGTTGAATCCCTTATAAGATAAAAACCAAAATACAATTGATTAATAATTAACTGTATTATAACAAATATTTTATAAGAGTAAAAATTTAAATTATGCTGATTAATAGTTAGGAGAAGAATATTAAAAAAATATTCTAAACAAAGGAGCGATAATTCTTCAGATTTAAAACCTTAACGAAGTACTAAGACAACATTATATCTTAGGTTATTATTTTATTTAAATACGTCTATAATATATGAGGTGTGAGGACCCAACATTATTTTTAAAAAGTTATAGAATAAAAATAATATGATAAAACATGATAAAATGTTCATTACATTTACTAAATAAAATAGACTGAAAATGCTATGAACACTACAAAGTATATATTTGAATACTTGTTTGCATTCGCACGAATACATTAACGACCAACTACATATATATTTATAAACAATATACCTATACCAAGTATCGTGTAATTATGTTATGCATTTGTGAGGATTCCTTGTCAACTCGTGTATTGCTACAAGTTTATACATATGCATGGAGAGCGTTTCTGTATATCTGAAACTCTACTTATAATAATAATAATAATAAGCCTTTATTGCTGAATATTACATTTACATTATTCTAAATCTAAAGTAGTTTCTCTTTTTCAGCTTGTCCTTCGACAAAAGCCTCCTCTAAAACTTTCCATTTTATTTTATTCTTTGCAACACGTGTCCATGCTGGCCCAGAAGAAGTAAAACTCTACATATACTTATAATAAAATTATTATAACTAATCGGTGTCTGTATATGGAAGAATTTAGAAAAACTATTATATTACCGGGGACAGTTATCAATGTGTATAGAAAAGAACACAAAACATATTAAAATAATTAAAAAAATGTATGTTTGTATGCGCGTTTGTTCACGCTAATCTCAGAAACGGTTAAACCGACTTAATTGAAGTTTTCACTATTGGATTCTGGTTCTCACTTAACATTAAGTATTTTGTTCGACAATATTGCTACTTGCTAAACGAATTATTTTATACAACTGTTATATTGAAAGGCCTAAATTTTCAGTGTTATGCTGTTCGATATTTTTTGTAAAATTATTATTGTATGATGATAAGAAATACCGATATTTCAAGATTTAAGATTCTCCGATGTAAGTTGACGTCATGTAATGGACATTTTTCTATTAAGTACGACAACTTTTGTGAATATTAAAAATAATATTAATTGTTAAATAATACACGCATAATGCACATCATTTACCTTGCGATGACAGCTATCCTCCTTGATGAGAGTGGCAACCCCCAATCGCGTTCATGTCTCTTCCTTTGTATTGGGTGTTATCTAAAAAGAATAATAATAATAAATATACTTTATTGCACATTTAAAAAAAAACAAAACACAAACTTAAATATAATAAAAACTCTGTTAAAGTAATTTCTTAAAAAGAAAAAAATTGTGAGATTAATAATTATCGATCGTTATAAGCTACATATTAATACAAAAATAATTGTTGCCCACCGCTTCTGGCGGCGCTTTTGGCACTATTCTACACGTGGCGAATACACCTACAGCTATAAAAACATGGGACAATATGTCGTTATAGTGTCATTTAGTAAATAGCAAATAATGAAACAGAACGTAATTAATCTATACATATAATAATAAAATTGTAACTAATTGATGTCTTTACATGGAAAATTTATGAGAAAATCTAGCAGTTATCTATGCAGTCTTCATAATTGTATTTTGGCAAACTTCTCTTTAACATTAAGTGTTTGTTTTATGTCAATAGGTCCATAAATAAAAAGTTTATATCAATATAAAATATTTTGTTCCACAAAATTGGTACAATATAACCCTTTTATTGTACATACATACATATTTTCGCGCTGTATCCATGTGGGAGAGAACAGAACCAAACCAAACGCTACGGTCTCTACATATCTCATATCCTTTTATTGTATTGTTAACCAATTTTAACTTAACTTTTAAACGTTAACTTTAGTTTTTAATTTATAGATGATATTATCCTTAAAATGATAATGTTATGAGAACACGAAATTAATTTATATT
Source organism: Heliconius besckei (assembly GCA_018249835.1). Lineage (NCBI taxonomy): Eukaryota > Metazoa > Arthropoda > Insecta > Lepidoptera > Nymphalidae > Heliconius > Heliconius besckei. Next base: position 10,889 of record DWNA01002718.1, read on the forward strand.
ACTAAACAATAGCTTCACGCTGTATCCCGCACAGACACTCCGTCCCCCACTTTCTACCGAAATCTGAAGGCATTGCGTGTTAAGTGGCGGAACTGAACGCCGCGATTTGCCTCGAACACAAAAGCGAAGAAATGAAAATATAAATTAAAATAAATATTTCATTTCCTCGAGTGGGGATCGAACCCACGACCAGTCGATTTTACAGTCACACTTGAGCCCCTGTATCACGACTAAATAATAATTGTGTAGTATAAGCGGGCGAAGCCGCGAGCGGGTCGCTAATATCAAATATACGTATATCA
>DWNA01002719.1:0-11185 GCA_018249835.1 Heliconius besckei
AAATAAATAATCTTATAGTTCAACCGCTCGAAGCAGCGCAACGGGTCGCTCGCATAAAATAAACCAAGACTTATACTAGAATAAGGTACCTAATATGTACAATGCACATATATTGGAAATTTATTTAATGAATAAATTGTATTTAATGTATAAATAATCAAAGAACATATATTTATTTAGCTAAGTTAAAAAAAATAGACATGTAAATCTGTTCTCTGTATACTCACATATGAATATTTTTCGATGAATTATACGTATTTTATTACTCACATATATAGATATTATTTATTAGATTTTTTTTCTATAGAGTTATAACTGTAATTCTAATAAATTAGATTCAGAGAATTGAGTTGAATGTGATAAGTATAGGAAAAGACAAAGTAATATATATTAGTATTTATATTAATTTCATTTTTTAATATATTTTTTAATTTTTTGTAATAATATTATCCAAAAGAAACTTAAGGTTACACGTAATAAAAATAATGGTAGGTTGTAATTTTTTTTATTTCGTAAAAAAATATTATAAATAACAATAATATAGTTATTTAATTGACTAGATTTCGTTCATTACCATCCGTAGTTAACTCCCAAACCAGAGTAAGCGACATGGGAAACCGCTGGGGCAGCAGAATATGCGATAGCAGACTTAAGTACTGGGGCACCAACGGGGGCGATGGCTTTAGCAACTACTGGGCCAGCAGCATAGGATACAGGAGATGAGTAGTAAGATACAGCTGGACCAGCAACGTATGCTGGGGCATGAGCAACGGATGAGTAAGATAAAGCCGGGGCATAGCTCTTAGCCACTAAAGGAGAAGAGTATGCAATGGCTGGGGCGGCGTGAGAGACTGATTGATAAGAGACCACTGGAGATAAACTCTTGGCGACCACTGGCGCGGCGTATGAAGCGATAGGAGCTCCGTGAGATGAGTAGGACACTGCGGAGATCGGCGCGCTGTACGCTACTGGGGCAGCGTGTAGCAGGTTACCGGCAGAAGCGATGCCGGCGGCGCACAGGAATATTACAACCTGAAAATAAAATATATAAAATAAATTCCATTTTATTTATAAAACACAAAATACGGGTTCGTTTTAATACTATATTCAATTTAAATATTTTTAATTGAATATGTCGGGACGGAGTGGCGAGTAAATATTGATGGCAGCGCCGTAAACAATACGTTTATTCGCACCGTACCTTTGAGTACATGTTTGCTTATTCAGATGTTCAATTCGGAATGAATTTCGGGTCGATTGCAGATGCTTTTATACAGCGTGAAAGAACCTGTATAATGACATTTATTATTCGTGGCGGCCTATTGCTGCAGGCACTTGGTGTTTCAGTGTCAAGGCCCTCTGTCTCTGCAAATTTAATCATTTATGTAACTATTATGTATGGAGTTCGATTAAATTTTATTTAGAAATTGGGCACATGAACAAATTAAAAAATCTATTTAAATTGTACATTAGAAGCGTGTATAAGATTGCTTTATTTGAGTGTTTTCAATACAAACTTTCTAACGAAGCTTTAATTAATTTTACTAAGAAGGAGTGGACCGTGTCCTCCCCAGTAAAATGTGGTACCCACTCCAGAAATTATACTAAAAAAAAGGTCCTGAAAAATAAAAAAAAAAACAACGTTTTCCACAAAATGTAGTCCAGGCCCCCAAAAAATTTCTCTGTCAATTCAATTTCTTAAATGTGGGAATAGAAACTTCTCGACTCGATACATTAAATCAAGAAAGGCAAACGTTTTTTTATACGTTGATGGTTTGCATAAGGTAAAGTAAGCTGTTCTGTGAGTATGGTAATTTTATACTCAACGAATTATTTTTTGCGGTTCCGCTTAAAATGTCAATTTACTTCCTTTAAAAAGGAAGTTATGGAAATATAGTTATGAGGTCTTCGCAAGACCTATTTTCAATAGAAACTTTTATTTACTTTTTAATTATATTATATTAAGTTCAACATTGGCTTTAAGCTTGAAGAAACATTTAGCAAGATAAGAAAAAGTAATAAACCTATCAAAATATTAGTTCAATCCCCAAAAAATTAAGTATATTTCTTATATCTATGTATATATACAAAAATAGTGAGGATACTCATATATTCTATAGTTCTAAACAACGAATGTTTCAAAGCAATGTCTATACGAATTCTTCTTATTACAACGATAATAAAGCCAAAACATATTAGCAGACTGTAATATCGTAGAAACAAGAGCAGATGGAGCGCGCTGGCCAAACACATCAAGTAGCTTAAATAAGTGTACGTCAAGGAGATTCAATACCCGTATAAGAACAATTTCATCCACTTTATGGTGTTTCCGATCTTTTACGACTGCACTAAAATGGGATCTTACGAAGAATAACAGACACTATCTTATTTACTTTTAAAGAAGTTGTCGACAGCCTAGAATTTTTGATATGCCTTATTTATTTTATTATAGGTAAGTCTTATATTAACAAGCATGAGAAAGGTGTGTCTTAACACTAGGTTCCCTCTGTACATCCTGCTGTGTGCAGGAACCTGCGTGAAGAAAAAAAAAAACAAATCTTATACATACAATTGTAATTTGTTTATGGTGCTAAAGTTTAGGTATTAAGAGTGAGTGTTTTTGTATGACAAGGCGTAGCTTGGAGTTCGCCATTTAACACGCAAAATATCGAATTTGGACAGAGAGCAAAGAAAGGAGTCTTCAAATTAAGTTTTTTTTTATATACATTTATTTGTCTTTATTACCTCCACTCAATTTGCAAGGTTTCGAATTCTAGAAAAAAGTGAAGAACGGAATGTCTTAAACATTAGATTCTCTCAGTGTAAATGCGGGATATAGTGTGGAACTATGAAAAAATATATATTGTGTTGTGAGAAAAAACAGCTTATTTTTCTAAAACTACGCAAAAATTATTTTATGCATTGCTGATATAGTTAGTTAGGGTAGGTATATATTAAAATCAAATATTATTTTTTATTATAAATGAAACTTAATGGTAATTAGTGGAGAAAACGACCATATTATCACTAATATTATATACGTCATACAAACACTATGTAGGTCAATAATTCAGTAAAGTTTTTTTGTAAATTTGTTTTCGCGTTTTTTGTTTTGAAATTGCAATCAAAATTTCATCAGCTTTTCCATAAGTTGATATCGTGTGTGTGATGTGTAATTAGATTTGAATAAATTTTAAGACAGCTACTTTTTATCGTATTATAATGCGTTTTCTAAAAAAAAAATTCTTTTCGAAGTGTGGAATAAAGCTTTGAAAAATATCAAAAGTTTTACATAACATCTATTTAATCATATTTATAAAAACTATTTTAGTCCTTAAAATTAGTTCATTACTTCTAATGTATTCTGTAACAATTGATATTTTATTGCCATAAATTAATATTAAGATAATATAAAAATAAAAAGTTTTTTAAATGTAACGAGCATTTAATAAATATAAAAACGTAAATTTGCAAAAGGTTATGAAAAATTCACTCTTTGAAGCATTAGAACAATTATATCGTCAATTATTAGTCACAAAATAAAGACATTTTTAAAATGCTTCGATGTATTTGGAGCAGTAATAATTGCTTATTAATTTTCTTTTGTCGAAAGCTTTGTAGAAACAATATCTAATGAAATGAAAAACAAAATTCAGAATTTCTTATGTTTTTATTCGCGTCGTATAAAAATAATTATATACATTATTATATAATAACTAGATTTTGTACGTAAAGGTAAAGTGATCACCAGCCGTGACCGGCAAGACCGCCATAGGCGACGGCGGGCGCAGCAGAGTAAGAGATGGACTTGACTACAGCAGGTGCCGCGTAGCTAACGGGTGCGGAGTAAGCCACTGGAGCAGCGTAACTCTTCAGGACTGGGGCAGCCGCGTAGGATGAGAAAGCTGGGGCTGCGTAAGAAAGAGCTGGGGCATAACTCTTGATAACTGGGGCAGCTGCGTACGCCGAGATGGCAGGGGCATAACTCTTGATTACGGGTGCCGAGGCGTACGCGACGGGGGCGAGTGCTTTGGCCACCAATGGGGCGCCGTGGGATGTGTGGGTGGAGTAGGAGGAGACTGATGATACAGCTGGTGCCACAGCTTTTACGATAGGCGCTGAGTATGCCACAGCAGGGGCAGCGTAGGAAGAGATAGCTGGTGCAGCGTAGCTCTTTACAACGGGTGCGTATGAAGCGTACGATGCAACGGGAGCGGCGTACGAAGCGTACGACGCAACGGGAGCGGCGTACGAAGCGTACGACGCAACGGGAGCGGCGTATGAAGCTACGGGTGCTGCAGCGTAGGAGGAAACGGGTGCGTACGACGCCCCGTATAGACCTCCGGCGCGGGCGGTCGCTACCGCGCACAGGAATACTACAAACTGCAAAAAGTAATTGGAGTCATGACAATGCTATTTATTTTTCACATTTTCATATAGTTATAATAAATTAAATGCTTTTTATGAAATAGTTAAGAAACAATTCATGTACAAATATTTGTTGAATATTGTCAAATTAAAAAAATATATATATTTAAAAATATTTTATACAGGCAGGAAAACTGTCGCTAACTGTACATTTAAAAAAATATAATTTCTAAGCACATTTTTTACCTTAGCTGCCATTTTACTATATTGAAATTCACACAGGCAAGTGATACGGTCAGTGTGTAGGCGCCTACTTTTATACCGTTCTCGTTAGATATCCCCGTGCGCCGGCGCAACTCGCCTCTCGTTCTAGGCCTTACATTAGACCTATTACGGATGCAGTCATTATATTAGTCATTGAAATTTAAGTGCAAAATAAACATAATATTTTATAACATTTTTGTAGTGAATGAACTATATATTTTAATTTATTAATATTTAATAAAATATTGTATGTATAATATATACATAATATTGTAATAATGACAATAAAATTTGGTATATAATAACTAGTATCTGAAATTTTGGCCTAATTTTCAGATTCAGTGGTTACGGTAATTGGATTTTTGACTGTTCTTTGATCTGGAAGAAATAACGTGATGGAATTGATTAGAAATGAATATTTCATTTTAATATTACTTTTTTCTTTGTATTTCAGGGAATTTTTAGTTCATATATTACATATTATTAATTAATTCTCTATCAGAATCTAATTTAAGGAGGCATTTAGACCATTTCATTTATTGAAGACTGTCCAAAGCTCAATCAGTTTGGTTAGAGAGTTGTTGATTGATTGTTAGATATGGACGCACCTTTGTAGCTCCTAAAAATATCCCAGTAATAATAACTACAGTGATTGTTATAGTAAAGTAACTACATATATGTATGTACATTATCTTTATTATTTATTTTTGGATTTGGCAAATGCTATTTAAAATGTTTTACATTTAAATATATTTTTTTCAATTTTACTACTGACTGGATTGAGGAACTCTTTCTACGTAATGCTATTGTTAGCTTAGAAAGAATCTAGAGTGAAGAAACGCTGTCCCTTGATATCAGCTATATATGATAATTTGAGAGTCCCAGGTACAGTAGCGAAATTCAATACCAATTTCAGTACAGGATTTTGGTAGCTTAATAAATATAACTTATATCTAGCTTATAGTTATTAGCCGGGAACCTGGATACCGTCGCCTTTATAGACATACGTTTGTGCCCCCGCATCAGGACGGCCTTTGCCCTCTATATACCTTCGTACTTCTTATTTTGTGGTATAAATTATAATAAGATTTCTAATATTATTTACAAAGCTGCAGAATCCATACATATGTATGTTTCTCCAACTGACTGTAAACTGATCATGGATCACGGTTCAGTCATTTGGGTTTGGCTAAATTTACGGTACGTACGAGATGGAATACTTAATTTGATACACACTACAACTAAAATAATAACTCTTAAGCTTATGAACATAAAGGTCATTTTGTCAAATTAAATTTTAATGAAGTCACTGTATATAGATAAAGCTCATTTGTGGTGTAAATATACCCTAGTTTACTTTAGGGGCTGACTGTAAATTCATTTGGTCTCTATACTGCGAAATATGTTATAATTTCGTAATGCATGACTTAAGTCGGTGTAGTCAGTAGTGTTATGTGCATGCATGCGTGGTTCCGCAGTCGGTTTTTTCTTTGTTTTCATTAATAAATTTATCGTTTTACCGCTGTTTTATTGCTTATTCGACTAAAACTGACTGAAGTTATGCGTATTTAACTAAAAATCAATACATCATGTGAATAGTGTTATTCACATCGTTTTGCTGTGAAAATAATATAATATACGAGAGGCCGTCGTTGCGCAGTGGCACAAGCGTGTGAATGTAAGTGCAACGGTTGTGGGTTCGATTTCCACTCGGGAGAATGAACCTGAGCGAAGAAACGTGAAATATAAAGGAAAGTGCTGTGTTGAATTCCGCCACTTAATGAACAATGCCGCATCATACGACAAAGAGTTCGGAACGGAGTGTCTTAACACTATGTGTCCAGCGTAGACAATCCTGCTATACGCGGGATACAGAGTGAAACTCAAAAAAATAATAAATTTGATAAAATATGCACCACGCCTTATTCACATGTTTGCCTTTTGCAATTTACATGGGCAGGTCAATCGTGCCTCGACCGATACGAAACTAGATGACAGGCTACATTAAGACCCTTGTACTGCCATAACGTTGCCAATTCTTTGTGTGACATAAACAGCTTCGTCAACAATAATACCTCAATTCGGTTTTATTTTTATTCAGTTTTATTTCGTATTGTAGGCTTTAATACCGCGCAATAAGGGAGATTACCGCTCGATTTATAATTTAACACGTGTCAACCACACAATACGTGAAGATGAACGTGAGTAAATTTTTTTTTCAAAGGCTGTCTCTTCATGATGAAATAAGTTTATGCAACTATGAATTGTAGCCGTATAATCTGGAGCACTGTTTATTTTGCCAATATATAATTTATTTTTTATATATTTTTTAATCTCAAAAAGTTATTTTGCAATATTATTTTTTATCTGTGCGCGACAACGGTGTGGAAGGCCGTCGATATAATTTTCGCATAAGTTATTTAGTTTATTTTATTTTTGTAAAATTGGTAAATAATTTTTAATTAATTTATATATTTGTAAAATATACGATAAATATAATAACGTATTAGGTTGAAATAAAACTACATACATGTCTTAATCATAATGTTTAAATAATTAATAACTTAATACTCCAATTAAACTCTTAAAGTACTGTAATAAATTAAGCTTAATTATACCGTCAGTCGCGCATACCATGAAATCTTAAAACTAACTTAGAATCTCAAATATTTACCAAGTGTAAGTTGTACCAAGGCCGGTAAATGAAGTGTGAGATACAGTTGGAGCGTCAGAGTAAGAGATAGTTGTTTTAACATTTTGTACTAAAGAGGGTTCTTCTTCTTCAACCCCCCTATTTGGAAATCCACCTGCGAAGGGCTGCGATAAAGCTTTTTGATTTGAATAGGAATTTAACAATGCTATAGTATTAGGATAACCATTTATATTAGACTGTGGCACAGAGTATAAAGTATTGTAGATAGGTGATTGGCCATTTTGTGCTGAAATTTTAGGAACAGCGGATAATATGGCATTATTGTAACTGTTTTTGAGGTATATCGATTGTTGAACTACATCCGCTTGGGTCTTCGTTTCCACGTCTGGTTCATATATAGGTGCAGGTTCTCTAGAAACTTGAATTCTATTAAGTGATGATTGACTGATTCCGCCAGGAGATAAGTAAATTCCCTGGGCGTCAACTCCAGCTTTATAAATAGCCATGCAGGCTACTATTACAGATATCTAGAAAAAATATTTTATTGTCAATTGTACTTAGTAGAATGTAATAAAAATAAATAATCAATTTTCTATTGACTTTTTATATACCTTATCAATCATTTTTGTAATCAGTACGACAACTACTTATTGAGTGACAGTATATTGTAAATGTTAAGCTTATATACACTGGATATGTGTGGAATTTATCTTGTTTCCATTATTCATATGTTTTTTACTATATTTTTAAAACAAAACTTGTTCTGACCTTAAACTTTTGTATCGACAACCGCATTCAGCAGACCCCCAAAACGAAAAGTGGTTTACCCATGTTTGTGGTACTTGGACTTTTAAGCATTATCGCTTCTATAACCCTGAAGGTAACTTTTGAACTTTGTCCGCAATTAAAATTCATTGTAGTTTTAAATTAATAGAGTAAAATTTAAATGAATATGGCTTATAATAATAAGCCACGAGTCGAATAAAAGGAGAATAATAACACTTTTTTCAGTCAGCCTTTATTTTATTTTTTTAGAAGGTTGTGGGCCCGGACGCGGCTACGCCCGCGAAAATATAAGCCTAAATAATTAAAATAAGTTAAAAAATAATAATAAGTGGACATTTATTATTAGAAAAAATATCTGAGTAACCGAAATGAACAAACAAAAGAAGTAAAAGTAACTAAAGGAAATTCTTAATATTGAAAAAGTACCTAAAGTTTACCGTGCGCGCGTAGTAAACATTTTTCTATATTAAATAATTATTAATTTTTGCGAACAATATTAAATAAAATCTCAAATGATTAAAATTACGTTATTTTAAGTGTATAATATCGGTATAAATAACCGAACTGAGAAAAATAAATTATAAGCAGCACATAATTACATATAAAATAATAGTAATTCGAAAATATATAAAAATTTACAAAATCATCAAAGTCATCTGCCCGTTCGCGTCGGTCATACTATACCACTCGGCTAGGTCATTTGGAATCAGTGACATCTTAATTATTTATTAGAATTTTATACAGTAAACTATAATTTCCATCAAGATGAAATGCTAAAAGTGACTATTATATTTATTTTCATAAGGATGAATATCAAATTATAGAAATCATATAATTTTTATTAATGTATACAAATCTATATCGGCGCGCGCCATCTATGCATTAAGCAAACTCACTTTGGGTGACGTTTTCTTAAAACAACAAACTTTGCAAGCTGTTGCTTAGCAACGCGTAGCGACGATTGTTATTAAAATGGCGGAATAAATTGCATTTCAATTTAATTATTTCAATGTATTGGTATTTATCAAAAATATTACAAATATGAGAAAAAAAGTATCCTATGTTCATCCCGAGACCTTCAAGTATCTCTATATGAGTATTTTATCACAATTAAATTAGCGGTTTGGCCCTGATTGCGTAAAAGACAGACATACAGACAGACAGAGTTACTTTCGAATTTATAATATAGGTATGGATGGATATATGCTTTATTACGCAGTCAAGGATCAATAGGCTCTATTAATATAAAATGTATCTCTTTGGTTTTTAATTTTCATAAATATTTATATATTTTAAATTTCGGTACCATAAAATATTTATTTACTTATTATTGTGGCCTTTGTAGCGAAGCGGAGTAGTGTTTGACTATTAAAGCGGCTGTCGGAATCAGGGCGAAAAGCGAAGGATGGAGTGTTTTGACTCTAGGTTTTCTCCCTACACTGATATACGAAAGGTTTTCTCATCCTACCCTTCAGAATAAAGCGTGAAGTTGAAGTCCTTGAGTGTTTCATTAAACCAACCGGCTAATTTAAGACGATTGGCGATAGTCAAGATAAAAAGATACTTGTTCTTACGCAATACAATTTAAGAATTGCTCCGAACGTTTCGCACTTACTATATAATATACATATATATGTAATATGTATCTACAGTGTATATAATATTAGCATCCGTTAGCATATTAGAAGTGTGGGAGTGACCCAAATAATGAATTGTATGTAAACAAGTTACATGTCACGCTATCGTTTTGTATGATTTATATCGCTGTCGATATACGAGTATTGTAGAGCTTTATGACAAGTGATTTCTATGAAATTTGTTTGTTTATTAGCTTAGAACTATGTTGTTTTATTGATATACATGTGTCATAACGTTAATTACTTTTCATTGTGTTATTAATATTGATTTACAATATATACTTTTATAACGTAAAAGAAATAAATGTTACATTTTTAAATATAAAAAGACACACTCCTGACGGTGGGTTAAGGATCCAAGCCATCGGTGGCTAGGGCTCTCGAGAGACCTCCTTACAATACGCACCGTCTCAAATAAAACTGCCTTCTGCACCCGGTTCTAAATCCAACAACTAAGCGATAGCCTCTTAAGATTTTGGTAGAGGCTTTTCGCTACTAAGCTGAAACAACTATTGCCACAATGATAGTCGCATTGACATCCCACATGGCGGTAATTTCATGAGCTAGGTCCAAATATTTAGATATTTTTTCTTTTTCGGCCTTCACCAGATTGTTATCGTGTGGGATAGTAATGTCAACAATCACTGCGCGGCGCGCCAATCGGTCTACTAGTACTATAAAAGGTCTATTGGCAACAATATACCTGTCAGTCTATTATTATAATAATGTAATATACGCTCTGGAACACGCCATGCCTCCAGGATTCGGTGGAAAGTGTGGAATGGAATTTTTGATGAGAACGGAGAGTCTTAAAACTACGTTCCCAGGTTCTCTCTGCCTTCACTTTTGCGTGCAGGATACAGCGTGAAACTAATTATATATACGTATATAACTTTCGTAACAATCCACGTCTTCACAAAAACGAATCTATTATGTCTATTGACATTTATAGTAGTAGTATTAGCAGTCCGTGATATAATCAAAATAAATTATAGCTATATATGTAAATGAAAATGACACGTAAATTAAAATGCAAATTTATGTTAATTCATATCAATTATAACACAAAAATTAGAATTGATGTTAAAAATATATCTGTTATTTATATTTAAAAATGAAAATGAAAATGATATATATGTATATGTAATGTTTATGTATAACTGATAAAGCAATGAAAGTGTAATGCGGCTCAGTTCTTCAACGCATTAATAAAACATAGAGTGGGTAAGTGCCGGCTCATGTTGAATCACAACGAGTTTTTTTTTCCACTGAATCTTGGGTAAGATGAAGTAATTGTATTTTTTGGCTGTTTAAATAAGCTATACATAATTTAATACCAGAATTACAAATAACTATACAAATATCGCTTTACTTGAACTAAAAATTACTACGAAAGACGTTTTAAACTTCAAACTAATAATTTCGAACATTTTCCTGTGTAATATATGAACATATCTTTAATATAGTTTTCAATATT
>DWNA01002720.1:0-11181 GCA_018249835.1 Heliconius besckei
CGTGTGGTTGTAGAGGCAGCGATTGTGAGTTCGATTCCCACTCGAGGTAATAAATATTTTCATTTCCTTGATCTAGTAACAAGACAAAGGGCGGCGTTAAGTTTCGCCCCTCAACATGGAATGTCCTGAAATTATGGAGGAAATATAGGATTGGAGTGTTTAACATTAGGTTCCTTCTGTCTGTTGTAGGCGATAAAAAAACTTAAATTACATCAAACAATTTAAGATTATACAATTTTTTTACATCTTCACACTTTGTCTCACATATTAGTAGGGTAGTTAAATGAGTAGTCTGTTATGCTGTACAACTGCAAAAAAATCTATCATAAATAAAAAAAAATAACCAACATACCTTAAGATTATTGCACTTTGGCCCACACAGTTGTTGTAAATTAAAATTGAGCATTGAGGCCAATCTGTCAACGAGCTCCGGTCGCAGGAACGGTTCCTTTATATCCACGGTGAGGTACTGCAGCATATCCACGGTCTCTCGTGCCAGGGTCAGGTAGGAGCGACACTGTCTTTCATCCTGGGCGAGGACTCGGGCTCGAGTACTGGTACTGCCTGAGGCCTCCGCTTCTTGTGCTTCGTGGATGCGTTTCAGGTACTGCGGGGTTTATATGGTTTGGAGGTAATAAGATAGGTGAATTTTCGTATTACTTACTTTCATAATGAATGCAACAATTTGCATAGTTTCAAATAATTATTATTTCAAATTATTCGAACACAAGGCTTGCAATATTATACTCTTAATATTTTTATGGACTTTTCACAATTTATTGTTGTACATTTAAAAATACAGCCTAGTAATGTAACAAATAAAATAAAAAAATATATATTATAATTCAAATATAGAAACTAAAATAATCATACTGTAAGACATTCATCAAGTAGGAATGTAGTATCGTTCATGAGCATGTTAATGAATTTCACGAATTGCCGCCCCGAACGAGATTCTTTGATGATTGCCTGAAAAAGAAAACAACAGATTATAAATAATTTGAAAGTATTAATTGTCTAACATTATAGTTTGTTAGTTTCTCAGAAATTTCTTGTTCATATCGGCTTTTGTAAATTCCGCCCAATAATCGGGCCAGTCCCCGTTGAGTGGCGGAATTCAATGCAGCGCTTTATCTTGTAACGTACTTATTGTAATTTTGTATAATGAAATTACTCATTTCCCCGAATAAGAAATGAACCCACAATTGCCGCGATTACAGTCTGATGCTGCGCGAACTATCTACTACTAAATAAGTATTTGCGTAAATAGAAATCAATCTTGACGAGATACAGAGAAATTGCATTTCCAAATTGGAAAATATTGCAACACGAGGAGTGTTGCAATATTTTCCACACTCAGAATTCAAAATATTGCGTGTAGTCTGTTGGAACTCAACGCTGCGACATGCCAGACCGGGAAAATGCAAAGAATTTTCATGTGGGGATCGAAGACAATTGAACATCGAAAATTTGAAGTATATACCATCCACATACCTGTTTATGTATCGGCCTCTCCCACATACTCTTAAGAATTATACTAATATGGAATCTAATAGTGAACTTGTCGTAGAACTCAGTACTTTGCCCAGTCGTCTCAATATCCGTGTAGAACTTCATCAAAGCACTGGGCAGAGCCGTCTGAGACATCGGATGGTCCATGAATTTTTCATATACTGCGTCGTTCTTCAGTTTAATAGGTAAAGAGAGATTTATCACAAATAACACTTCTACGATTTTCGCGACTAGATATGGATTCTTGATGATGTGGGAATTGCATACGGCGCTTAACAACCATGTGATGATAGGATCTTCTATATAGTAAGCCACTATCTGAGGGACATATCTGTAATTTGGATAAGTATACTTTATTAAAAGAAAATAATTAAGAAAATATATTTTAATAGCTTCACACTATATCCCGCTTATAGAGTAGGCACAGGGGGAACCTATAGTTATGACACTCCCTTTCCTTCCCAATTTCCTTCTGCCCAATTTTCAAAACATTGCATTATGATCGAAAACCAAAGACCTCATCGTTGCATATTGGTTGTGTGACGGAACTCAATGATGCAATTTATCTTGTACATTAATATTTAATTAATTTTATTAAATTTCTGACTGTAAATGATATGGTCATGGGTTCTATTTCCATTAGAGGGAATGATTTATTTATATTTCCTCGATTTAATAACAAGACAAAACGCGACGATGAGTTCCACTACACCACACAATAACTCAGAGTTGGTGCGGAATTCTTTTCTGAGCTATTTGCAGGGGAGAGGAGAAACGGTTCCAGTGCCGAAACGTGTCCTTTGAATGTTTTTTTCGTCCATGGCTATGAGCACGTCCTTGTGGTAGGCGGAGGCCCTATAGTTGTGTCCCTTGAGACTGGGAAGATAGGGAAGCAGGGTAGGAAGAGCTATGTGCAGTTCGAGCAATCAACCCAGCATGGTGAAACCCCTGATTACCCAGAGGTCCGGCTTATGCGACCAACGTCCGGAGCTACAATCAGGAATCGGAAAGGAGAATGTGTCCTTGAGAATATCTCTATCTCTTTATTCTATAATATGCGTGTTACAGCGTAAAAATACTTAAAAATAATAAAGTAGGTAGTTATATAAAGTGGAGCACTCACTGGACAGCAAACAGCATGAACTCGGCCACGTCCTCCACGTACCATTCGGGTGTGGCGCGGAAGGCCTGCGCGGCGCGCCCAGCGCCCTCCGCCACCCTCAGCTGCGTGGTCAGCAGCACGCACACCGACGCGTAGAACTGCACCCCGCGCCGCATCAGCTCCGGGTCCAGGAGGGCTGTCTCCGCGCACTGCTTTGATCTGTTACGAGAATGTACATGGTATAAATTACATTACATACTATCACTATGTTATAAGGCCATCGTGGCGCCGGAGCACAAGAATGCGACAAAAAAGGCACCGTTGATGGGTTAGATTCCCACTAAGGGAAATGAAATATTTATAATTTTGTACTATTGGGTACATAATTATATAAAGTGAGATTTTTTTTATTTCTGTTTATTCTTACATTTTTGCATAAAAAATTTGGTATTAAAATTACCACAAATTATATTTTTATCTAGTATTCTATCTAGTCTATCCTTATATAGAATTATCTCTTTCTCTCTCACCCACACACACGTACAAATACATGCATGTACACCCATACAACATATTATATTTTATTGCACAAAACGACTGAGTGAATAAATGAAAGACTACGTTACCTGTGTAACCGTTTAATTTGTCTGCGCCACCGTCGCAACAACTCGCGGTTGCGTAAAGCTGAATAGCTGTTACGCCATTGAGGCTCTGCCGCCATCAGTTCTTCTATCACTTTTTGCAAGTCACGGAACGCGCTGTGGACAGGGTTAAGTTTATTATTATGTTATATATTTAAATAATTGATACTTGAGATAGTAGTATGAATTTACTGCAAGAGGGAAGTGTAGTAATAGCTTACGAATAACACAGGTTGATCACAATCATTGAAATGTTAGATATTTATTGAAATTTTTAAGTATCTGATTTTACATCCAAAATAAAGATTTGTAGACAAGGTTATCAATCTCGTGGTTTCTATTCATCATTCTTCTCATCTCGGTATTGCATCTTGAACAGCAGAACTCAACGCCGCGCCGCCTCCTTGATAATAATAATACATTCCCCCGAATGTGAATCGATCCCACACTTACAACCGTCGTGTTGCAGTCACATGCTTCTGCCCCTACGCCACAATTGCCTGAACTACTTGAGACCATTCTATTCATATTATGCTAAATATATTAAAACTTAAAAAGTAATACCGAATCCGTCGTTGATGCGTGTGAAGCGCAGGTATGAGCGCCACGTGGTGCATATGTAGTGTCAGGAACCAGCACACTGTTTGGAATTTTGCTTCGGGCCACGTGTGGTTCGGGTCGTTGTCTGTGGTTCGTGTAATTTTAGTGTTAAAATTGTTGGATACATAGAAATGTTACAGACTTTATAAATGTAAAATACATGTGATAGTGCTCAGTGGAATGTTAATGATAAAATTATAGACCTAACGGAAAATAAACTAACATCAGTGCTAAGTGGTATATCACTTAAAGATATTATAAGTTAAAATGAGAAAAAATTAAGTGGATTTGTTTAAAATCTATTTTACAAACTTTAACAAAATAAAATTATCCTATTAATTTTACATTTTTTTGAAAACGCACTTAAGTATATAAAAACCATCATTTACATCATACATTCTTGGTTTACGATTACAGACAGTTCACACACAAAAAGTAATAACAACAAATGAAAAAAAAGAACACAAATACATCTATAGCATATACTTACTAAGTTCATTAAGCCAATACTCAGCTTCCAGAGCGGTCAAACTGAGTCTCGTCTCGTCGCGCACATTGATCCACGTGCCGGGCTGGAACGTGTAGAGCGGGTATACGCGCTCCAACTTGATACGCACAGATAGTAATTGTAGCACCGAACACACGTTCAACATGAAACCGTCACCTATGAATAAAGATATTTTTATTAAGTATTGTTTTGTAGCATCACCTGTGTTCCGCTCACAGCAGAATAGAAGAACCTAGTGTTTGGACAATCCGTCTTTCCACCCTAATTTTCGGAATATTGTGAAATAATCGGAATATACTCAAAAGAGTACCCCAACTTTTACATTCTAGTAAGTTTCGTTCGTTACCATTCACTCAAAATTTTAAAAGTTTATGATATTATAGAGATGACGATTTTAAAACAAAATGTTATTCGAAAATCGGAGCGGTAAGCTGTTTTACGACTTCTTTATTATTTACGTGTTTATCTAATTATAACAAATACAGAAACAAAATACAAAAACAATCATGTAACAAATAAATTATAAATCTAATAATTAAGATTGTAACGAACGGAAATGTTAATAATTGCTCAAAATTGTTATATATTTATGATAACACTGTGATCTTGGAAAGCATGTAAGTTGGAGGAACGCCAATACTAATCATTAAACGACGAGATGAGCGACATTTATACGCAGTATCTATTTTAGAGAGTTATTAACAAAATATAATTCAACATCCAAACTTGCCTAATTTTGTATGTTTTTGAATTCATAAATTAAATTATTACAATCCTAAGTATATTTCTACACAATAGTCAATAATACAAAAATTATCGTATTCTCAATATATTACTTGATAAAGTAATTAAAACATTGTAATGTTATATTTAGTATGTATAGCGACAGAATAACCAATCATTTTTGTTTTTATTTATTTATATTAAATATTTAATTAATTATTTTTGATTTATTTATTTATATTATTTCTTGAAAACTGTATCGTAAAGTCCGTCCGTGCAGATGTACGGAGATATGTTTATTGTTTATGCATCATAATATGTGCCATTGACCGCACTGACTCATCAACTAGTGAGAAATATTAGTGTTTCATAGCAAGTTAGGATTTATAATGACATATTTGTTTATTTTGCATTTACGTATTTCCGCTATGATAAAAAAGGTTCAATAGAGTTTTAACTTTTGAGTGGCACCTCTTCAGAAAATCTTTTCTTTTTCTTCTCGTTGTTTGGAAAGAAAGCGTGCAAAAATGATTGCGCAGCTTTCGTGCGTTCCTTCGAAACAAACAAAACAACTCAGAAATAACTTTGGCGGGATTTGATAACACCTGACACGAAAATGTACAAGGAAAACAATTTATAGGCGTTCCAAATACTGTTGTTGTTATTAATCTCTTTTTTTTTAAATTATAATGTCAACCCACTGCATTTTATATATAATTTTTCAATTTCCCTAAATTTAAAAACTGAAAGAAATGTATTACATAGAAATACTTATATTTAAAAACGGATATTTTGTTATTATATTTTTTATATTACAATAAAATTAAAACGCAAGAAAAGTGAATTTGACTTAGTTAAGTACATTTATTTCATAACGGAGAAATCTAACTACAACCAAAACTAAGTATATCCTTAAATATACAATAGTCCCTTGTATAAAAAATATATTAAGATTTTTAAAAATTATTTTGTAGTTTTTTCGCGCTTATAGCAGTGTAGGCAGAAGGGACTAAATTATTTAAATGCTAACGACCCACTCGTAGCGTTGACCGCTTGTACTACACAATTATTTATTTTATCACCTGAATTACATTTGTGGTCTAATAACATTATCTATCATTTAAAGACAATATCCGTAATATATCGATACCTAAATTTTCAGCTAATTCAATGAAATTTCAGCTAATTCATTTTGTGGCAATATTGTTGCATGCAATTCTTTATATTAACATAACGTTTTTTATTTAAGAGCAGAACGAAATAAAACAAACTATAAACATTAAGGGAAGTTTGCCAAAATACAACAAAAGAAACCGCATTTAAATCGGATAAACCGTTTCTGAGATTAGCGTGAACAAACGCACAGGCAAAGACAAAAAAATATTAATTAGATTTTTATAACGTTAATAAATGCTTCCAACAACAATATTTCTTGGACAGTGAGGAGTTACATTTTAATTATAGGTATAGATAATGATTACCCAACTCGGGGACTGAAGTTAGAACCATCGCGATTACAATCACACACCCATTGAACATTTTTATTTACAATATTGCAATATTAAAACCACTTACCAGCCAAGGACCGTTCATCAGTTTGCAATTGAGCTCTCCTCTCATTACGTTGTAACAACGTAGCAAAATAACTAAGCAAAGGCTCCCTCGCTTCAGGACATAGTAGGATATTATGGCATATATTGTGCAATGTGTTTCGACTCGCTTCAACTTCACGTTGTAGAGCGAAGGATAAACTTTGGTCTGTGCCCGTTGCTATCATACGCTCCGCGAAACGTGGGTTTTCCTCCGCGAACAATGATATCTGGAATTTTTTGTGTTGCTTTAAAATTATTAACGACTTTATTATATTTTCAATTAGATTTAAATTTTATTTAGTTTTTTTTAGTTATCTTTGAGAATTTTCCATATTTATTAGAGATAGAACCTTATATTTAGAATAAAAAATACACTAAATATAGGAGAGATAACTGACAAATCTGGGGCCAAACTTGGAAATACTATATGGGAACTTAACTTAATACTTAAATAATATATAAATGACTCAAACCGCGCAACACTTGCAAGCACCTTGCCCCACCCGTCCAAAAGCGCAACACATCGCCGCATGGCAGCAAGGCGACCAATTAACTTACCGCAAAAAACGGTCCAAGAAAGCTAACTCTTGCAATTTCGCGTCCCGGTGCAGTTGTAACAGGTGCTGGACATAGACTCGGTAGACGAGCTATGAGGGCACAGACAGGCCGAGAGGCATGGCGAGGGCCTGCGCGCAACTCGCACAGTGAACGGAGAGCGCGTAACACAGCGCCGTGTCCCCGACCAACTAAAGGTGAAACACAACGTCGCATTTCTTCACGAAGGCCCATGAGGAGCGGAGTAAACACCTGTTTAGGAAATAGTTGTATTATATTTTTTAGGTTCACGATATATCCTATATACAATTTCCACCTAATTTTAGTGACGGTATTGAGTGGCAGAAAAAATTTCCGTTTTAGTCGTGTCGTGTCACTTGCCAGTGACAAGAAGAAAGAAAGATTTCTCACAGTACATTTTAAACATAAAAAATAAACATTTAAGGTATTCATTACAAACAAATATAGTAAAAACAATTACCTCGTCAAATCCTTCTTGATCTAAATACGTAGCTAGTACCACTTCTGGTATGAGTCCTATCGGAGTGTTGCCAATTAATATATATGGCAACAATGGCGATTTTCTACTTTTTTCCAATTCAAATCTACCTCTTATCACTAACACCAAGTTATTAACAAGTAAAGTTCTTAAACTTTGCAGTAAATCACTCAAAGGTGGCTCCGAACTTTTCTTTGGATGTTCTCTCTCATAAATGTTTATGTTGGAATAAAATTTTAATATATAACTAACAGCCAAGGCTTGTGTCGGTACATTTTTTGGTATTGGCAGTGATGGTGTAGGGCAGTCAGCTTTATCTGTATCTGTCTCAGAACCAAGGTGTCCTGATGTTAGAACATCGTCCCCACAATCTTCGCTAAGTCTCTTTGTTGTCTCGGTAATCGCTATTAATTTTTGATTTAGCGGATCTAACCCATCAATAATTTGTGTGATAACATCCATTAGAGCTTCGGATGCTAGTTCTTCTAAATTTAACTTTGGATTGTCAAGTAATGATGCAGCTACTGATGGTACAAAAATTCCACCTGTTTTATAAAAATATTGTTTAATTCATGATATTCATTATTTTCATTTTCATAAATAGTCTTTATTTTCATTTCTTTAGTTCCATACTCTGGTAGCAACACAAAGCACAGCAATGAGTTCTGCCACCCAACAAGCAATATCTTGAAAATTTGGCAGAAAATGGTGAATATAGTGTTATACACTATGTTCCCTCTGCCTTCTTCCTAAATGCGGATGCAAGCTTTATTTATTCAGCACATAGTAGGGAAGGCAGAAATAACCCAACATAAAGACACTTTCTTGTTTACTTTCCACCCACATTCAGACATGTTGAGTAGTAAAACTCAATACTACATTTTGTCTTCCAAGAGCATAATAAAAATAATTCATTGTCCCAAATAGGAATTGAACTCAAAAAACCTTTGCATACTTACTGTATGCATGGTATTGAAATATATACTTTATGTTACCTGCACTGCCATCTGACCAAGACACTTGAAGGATTTTAGCAACAATATTCCGAAGTTGTTCTTCTGTTAGTTCCGTACAACTAACTGTCCGTGATCTTTGAATTTTACGTGCTGGGGATTGTGTTGGATCACTATCCTCAACCTAAACACACATTAAATAAATATATTTCATTGGCAAGTTAATATTAGAATTTGAGCTTATTATAGTAAAATACAGACAAAATTTAACATATATTATTATATTTTCTATTGTCACATGTTGAGTGGTGGAATATAATGTAAACAAAAAAATTATGAAAATCTTAATACATAGGTGCTTTATATATATTCACTTTAAAAATAAATGTCTTTTTAATGAAATATACTTGTACCGTTATTTATGTCTATGACAATATAGCAATTTGTTTGTATATTGAAATTGATAATAATATAAACATTTAATATAGAGGAATTATAAATGTATGTTAAGAATGTTATAACAGAAAGCTATAAATAATAGCTATAAATAATTAAAAGCCACTTTGGCACAGTGGAATGGCATCTGACTGTAAATGTGATGATTGTGGGTTCAATTTGTGGTTTCATTTCTCTAGTCCAGTAATTCAAAGTACTGTTGAGATCCACCACTCTACATGCTGTTTCGAATTCAGGCCACAAGGAAGGTCCTGTCTGCCTCTAAGACTTGTTAACTGTGAAGCTAAATAAATAAATATGAACTTAATTAATAAGAAAAGTGCAATTAAAATTACGAAATGTTGGTTAGTAATTGTATGAATTATAAATGCAATTGCTATTTCTCATCAAAGTTATGAAGTGAATAAGAATATTAAATAATATTTAATATCATACAAACCTCCATAGCCTCTTGTATTGTCTCAGATTGTGAATTTCTTTCTGATACATCATCCACTTCCATAGATAATGAGCGCCTTGAACAACTTGGTGATGCATTACTTGTTCTAGCTCTTACAGGCGGAGGTTCTGCAAATTGTGCTGGAGATATAGACCTAGATGTACTGTCTTCTCGTATAGATGCACCTTCTGATCCACTGACTGTTGATTGTGGTAGAACCCTCACTGAGCCACAGCTTAATAATGTCTCATCACCCATTGAATCAAAGCTATTATATTGTCTTGTTTGAGATAAATCTGTCATTTTAGTGTCAGGCATTTCGTCTATTAAATTATTATCTGTTTTGTCTGTGACAATTAAACCATCTGCCGGAATTTTGGCTTGATCTGATACTTCATTTTTATTTTCTGAATAACTTTGATCTTGATTTGTAGTGCCTGAATTTTCAATAGAACTCCTTGGAGTTTGCGCTAGTGTTGGAGATAAACGAGATGGTGGGGCAGGGCTTAATATGTCAGATGGTATTGAAACACTTGGTGTTACAGGGGGACTTGTAGGAATAGGAGATGAACCCGTCCCTCCTAATGCTGCTAGACGCGCCAATCTTCGTCTTCGTATCTACAACGAAATGAATATTAATTGTTGCAAACGTAGCACGTGTAAAGTTTACACTCACATCAACACTTTTCACTATGATACGAACGCTTTGTTTTGTTACGAAATTAGATTGACCATACGCATTATGCCAAGGGCCGTTTACAAAATAAAACTTACCTCTTCTGGACTGAGTTCACTCATCGCAGTTAATGTACTTTATGTATAATATTTTAAACAACGTCTAATACTAGTTATAATTAAATAGCTTTTTAGAAGTTGAATCAGACAGAACAACGGAGCAAGCTACACAACGTCAAGCAGTCAGTCACCTCTAGCTCAGCTGAGACGATTGGCTATTTGACGTTTGTACTTTTGAATAGATGACGAGAAAGTATTGAAAATACACGCGTCATCCTCATGCAACCTAAACAAAACAATTTATTGATACTCTGTATAAATGAATAAAATTATTTTTCTTAATGTTGCTCACCGTATACATTTTTAAAATTTATTTTCATTAACAATTTATCATTAAAATATTTTTTTCATAAGATGTAATTTTATAAAATTAATTACAATATATATTTTCTTATTTTTACAGATTATTTTTAAATTATATTATAATTTATTTGTTGTTGTAATAATGTTTATTTTGCCAAGAATTAAGATAAAAGACTATCCAAGAGTAGAATTTGATGTTAATCTTGTGACAATGTTATATGTATTGTACATTTGAAATTTTAACCATATGTCTATTGTCTTTCTCAACAATACGGTACATACGGCATGGTAGCGTATCGTACCGCTGTAATGGTATAGTTGAATATATTTGACTAGAGTCTGGCCAACAAAAGCTGAACCCCGTTATTTATTGAGCAGCAACACTGTTACATGATAGTCAATCCAGCAGCTGTGAAGAATCGAATATGGGTGTGGAATATTTAGAATTAGATTTTGACTACGATTCATAAATAAACAGTTTTATACTAAAGTAGTGTTTTTTT
>DWNA01002721.1:0-11176 GCA_018249835.1 Heliconius besckei
TCTAAAGCGCCGCATGAGAGTATACTCTTTAAACGTACTATACCAGCACAATTAAATAAAACATTTAATTTTCCATACTGTGCTATAGTTTGGTCTATAATAGGCTTAACTTCTTCTTAACGTCTTTGGTGATATCAGCGATGCATGTACCGTTTTTTTTTTCACATTTTAAGGCAACTCTTTCCAATTTATTCACGTTTCGTCCAACTATGACAACTTTGGCACCCTCTTCACAAAACTTGATGGCGGTGGCGGCTCCTATACCTGAACTTCCACCAGTTACGAGGATAACTTTATCACAAAATGCAATTTTATGTTAAAAACTATTTTGTTTAAACAACAATGTAAAATTATTATAATAATTTTTTCTTGTATTTTTATAATAGCCAACAATACTGTTAGCATAATATAATAACTTAAATATTTATGTGTTTCAATCTTTATATAAACGAGTACATTGTTATCTTATTAGCCTTATTTAAAACGTTATCAATCATTATATACGAGTACTATTAATGTAACAATTAAGGAGTAGATATGTAGAGCAATATTTAAAACGCGCGGAAGCGCGTGCCAAGTTCTGGGTTTCAGAACTGGCGAGCAGCACCGTGTGTTATTTTACACGAACCATTTCAAGCCACTTTTTACCTTTTCGTAACTCAAAAACTATTCCACCTGTCATATTTGGCTCAAATATTTAGACCCCTCACTTGTATACGTGCATTAAATTTCATAAACACAGCTCAAACAGTTATTTAGATAATGACGTCTAAAAATCGGTAATTTTAAGGGGGGTGACTGACCTATTGACCTTAATGTTAACCAAGTTCCAGATGACCTAGAATGGCGAAATTTATCATCCGGTTAAGCAATTGGGTGTATGTAAAGGGAAAAATCCGAAACTAGTATTTTTTTAATATTTTCTTATAATTTTTCAATAAATAGATTCAATTAGGAACATTTACTTATAGTGCCTGTAATGAAAGAATAGCAATCAAAGTTCATGATAATTGATTTTAAGGCTTTCCGCCTGACAAAAAAAATATAAAATATAATAAATGGATTAACATCCTTCATTATTATTTATTATAATTTAAACATATGTTTTAGTACTAAGTACTTTTAGTACTTTGCATAGTCGATTAACGTATTTGATATTAAATTATTATTACAATATTTAAGTACTAAGTCCTATATAAGATCCTATAAGGGTTCTGTTTTATTGCTTTCGAGGTACAGAACCCTAAAACAGAAAAAAAATACACTATAAAATAAATATAAAAAAAAGTAATTATATTGATAGAAATATATATAAAATTTAATAATAATATACTATCTGTAAGGTCAGTCGTGGCACAGGGGCACAAAGTGTGACTGTTAAACCGATTGGTTGTGAGTTCGGTTCCGACTCGAGGAAATGAAATATTTATTTAAACTTATATTTCCATTTCTCCGCTCTGGTGTCGAGGCAAGGCGCGGCATAGAGTTCCTCCACTCAACATGCAATGCCTCCAGAAATCGGCGGAAAATGGGGAACGGAGTGTCTTAACACTAGGTTTCCTCTGCCTACCCTGGTGTGCGCGAAATACATCATGAAGCTGAAAAAATATTATATTTCCACCAAGGCAAAGCGCGGCATTGAGTTCCGCCACTCAACACGCAATGCCTCCAGAATTCGATGGAAAGTGGAGTTACTGAGTGTCTTAACACTAGGTTCTCTCTGTCTAGTCTGCTGTGTGCGGGATACAGCGTGAAGATGATTTAATTTTTAATTTGATATATTGTCAGCCTACCAGCTATCTTAACAGATGTAATAATAAAGTAATTATTAACTGTAAAAATTTAAGTAATTGTTAATCAAAAAAATAAGAGAAAAAAAAGAGAAAATTAAAAATTACTAAAACAAAATAATAAAAAATAAATAAATCCGCTTTACGGTGTATCCCAAACATAGCGAGGTAGACAGAGGGAACCTAGTATTAAAACACTCAGTTCTCCACTTTCCATCGAACTCTAGAGGCATTGCGTGTTGAGTTATTCCAACAAAATAATAACATTAGAAAATAATAATAATAAATATATCAGATTTGTAAACGCAGCATACATTAATTACTTTCTAATCTGACAACTGTCATTTAATCAACAAAATAAAAACTATAGTCGAGATTCATAGATAAATATAATCTATTAAAAGCTTTTAGTTAACTTGCAATGTATGTATGTGGGTTCGGGTGAAATCTTTGAGCTCAATTTTGAAGTAGATATCTTCAACCGATTGAGCTGAAATTTTGTATACACGTTTACTTTGGATGACAATGCACAATAAAATATGTGACGTCATTCTACATCTAATATGGCGGACCATGCAAGACGGCGGAATTGTTATTTTTAATGTACTTCTACAATATGGGTATCAAATGAAAGGGCTTGTTGAGAGCAACTCGAAAAATAATATGATGTCATTCTAAATCCAATATGGAGGAAATCGAAGATAGCCGAGTATCTATTTAGTCTACTTCTACAATATAGATATTAAATGAAATGGGTCGTTGACCGTAACTCGGAAAATACTGTGACGTTATTCTTAATCCAATATGGCGGAACATCTAAGATGGCGGAATTGTTATTATTTATGCACTTCGGCAATATGGGTATCAAATGAAAGATCTTGCCGAGAACAATTAAAAAATAATATGACATCTAGGCAGAGTACACCTAGTGTTAAGACACTCCGTTCCCCACTTTCCGCCGATTTCTGGAGGCATTGCATCTAGCAACTATAGAGTTTCTTGCCGTAGTTGCTTCCTATAGGAAAAGTACTTGTAATGGCCAAATTGAATAAAGAATATTTTTATTTTGATTACATTATGAACCTTTCTACTTATGATTTCTGTACAAAAAGTAATGATATCCCATTAAAAACATAAATGTAAAATGAAAGCCAAGTTCAGTAATAAAACATATGCCTTCAGCGATAAAAGAAGTGAGATGTATGCCAAGTTCAATGGTCAGTCATGAAATTTATTTTTAACAATATAAAATATTTTATAACAACTGAAAATGCCCATTCTTCTTACAACTTGGAGATTTTATTTATGTGTAACATCTGACTTGGCTAATTTTCAAATTAATTTAAATCGATATAAATGAATGTATTCAAATTCTATTCTATTCAGATTCTATTGTATTGGTATTGGCCGCCGCTCTTGTTGCCAGAGCGAAGAAACGAAAATAATGGGAAACACCAAGTGGGAATCGAACTTACAGTCGTCGCGTTTAAATTCACCCACTTGTATAGGTACAAGTGATTGTGATTGCTTATTATCTTGTCGCTTGTATTTGAGAACATTTATAGTTAATTTGCTTTTAAAATGTACGTAGGTACATATTACGACAATAAACCTAGATTGATACAAAAATTTTTAGTCACTAATTATTTTATAGAACGAATAGTCTTGTTGTTTAATTTGTTGACGATGCCAAAAATAGCATTTATAGTTTTCCTAATAGCAAAATAACAATTGAAAGATAAAAGTAAAAGTAAATATAAAGAAAGGAAAAAATAAAAATATTATTTTTCTGTTTACCAAGACAAAAATTTTATGAACTTCGGAATGCGTACTTAACTCGTGAATAAATCGAAACACACGTGTCTCCTCACTGTGTTTGTATTGTTAACAAAACGACTATTTATATAATTTTGAATGAGATAAAAAAAAAACTTATCATCAAAATTGATTTCATAACTATGTGGGTATACAACCCTATATTTTTAGAAATTACAGAAACATAAAAATAAAGAGGCCAGTTCTGGCGCAGGGACAGAAGCGTGTAACTGACTTGTAAACGCGGTAGGCTGTGGGTTCGATTCTGACTCGAGAAAATTTAAATTTAATTTCTTCACTCTGGTGTAGAGGCAAAGTTGAGTTGCAGTGTTGAGTTCCGCCATTGAACTCGGAATGCCTTCACAAGCGTGTGACTTTAACCGCGACGGTTTGTGGGTTCGATTGCTTCTCGAGTTTTTTTTTATTGTCAGTTCTTCGCTCTGGTGTCGAGGCGAAACGCAGCGTTGAGTCCCGCCACTTAACACACAACACCTTTAAAATTCAGCGATACATGGGGAATTGAGTGTCTTAAAAAAATTGAAGTCTCATTACTTCAAAACTTGTAAAATAATAAATTAAGTATCGTTTTTCCGATCTATTTCCAGAGAATACAAACAAACAAATATCCTCTTAATGAGGATAAATGGTTATACTTTTTCAGAATCCCAAAAAGGTTTTAGACAATTATGATGGAGTGGATTTCTTAACGGATTTTTTTTAATGAAAGATGTTAAAGTTAAAGGGAACTTAATTAGGGAAGTATCTTATGTAGGGAAGTTAGAGAAGATAGATATTTAACAACCCTCGCAGGTGTTGAACTTGCAGAGTTTTGATGTTGTATCTAAGATGTACAAGTTTTCATGCTAAGCTACTTACAAGAAATATTTTGATTATATCATGTAGATCGGGCTTTCATTATATTTTAATATTAAATCAGATTTTATTATTCTTTCTCATGCTAAAAGAGAAAACTGACTTTGTAAATTAGAATAAAATACCATATAAAGTCATATAACAAGCTTTTTCTATAATAGGGTCGAGTGGAACTTAGTGATAAGACACTCCGGGTCCTTTTCTTCACGCATTGCCCAATTTTAGAACCATTGTGTGTTGAGTGACGGAACTCAATACTACACTTTGTATGGCTAGGTAAATGAAAATAGTTTAAAATTTATCAAATTCTCGAGCGTGGATCGAACCCATAACCATTAAGATTGCAGTTACTTATCTCTTTGCTTGCTCTGTCTCCCTTCTTCATATACAAATATAAAATATGATGTAAAGATAACTTGGGAGCTTACCCAAATATAACAGATATTACATCTATAAAATCGAACATCAGCTTCACGTTGTAACCTGCAAGCAGCAGGGTAGACAGAGGGAACATAGTGATAAAGCACTCCGTTCCCCACATTCCACCGAAGGTTTTTGAGGCATTGCGTGTTGAGTGGCGAAACTAAGCGCGGCCTTGGTGCCAGAGCCAAGAAATTAAAATATTAATAAATAATAATTATTTTTTTCGAATGGGATCGAACCCACGACCGTCGCGTTACTGTCACACCCTTGTGCCGAATAAACAATAGTGCTCAGAATTTTAATATTAAAAAAATACTCGTTCAAATTTTGTAATATTTTGCTGCTCCAAATTCACAGACCCGTTTAACAGATGCTGTAATAACACCCGTTAATGTTGCAAAATACAACCTACATTTGAAAGTAGAGCAAACTATGCAATTTTTTGCTTCACGCTCTATCCTGCGTGTTGCAGGATAGGCAGAGGAAGTGTAGTATTCAGACACTCCTCTGAGTGGTGGAACTCAACGCCGCCCTTGGACTGTATACCGGATCGAAGATTTTTTTCCTAGCTTCACGCCATATACCACCTATAGCATGGTAAGCAGAGAAAGCCTTCGCCTCCCGCTTTTTGACGATTTCTGAAGGCATTTCGTGTTGAGTAGCAGAACTTAAACCCGAAATCAGAGCGAAGAACATTTCCCTGAGCGGGAATTGAACTCACAACCTGTCACGCTTAGAGACTCACACGTGTGCCGCCATGACTGGTGTATTATAATGTTATTTATAATATTCTAATTTACTGTCGTCTCAGAAATAATAATAGTTCCGCGAAAATTATTTCTTATATGAATATTCACTTATTTTACAAAAACTTTTCTTGAGTTGAAATTGAAAATTTGCTTAAACCTCAGTCAATGCTATTGCGGAAGACTCCTGTGGGTAAGCTTTGGGACTTCATCTAAATATAATTAAGTATAATATTCAGTTACCTGAACTATATTAATTCATTGAAGTTTAAATTGGTTTTTTTCAGCTTCACGCTGTCCCCGTGTTTAGCACGGTATATAATGAGGGCCGAGTGTTAGGACACTCCGCACTCCACTTACCGCTGAATTCTGGAGACATTGCGTGTAGAGTAATGGAACTCAACACTAAGCTTTGCCTCGACACAAGAGCCAAGAAATAAAAATATTAAATTATTTCATTTTATCGCGTGAGGATCGAACCCACAACCTATCACTGTTACAGTTAAACGTTTGTGCCCCTATGACACGACTGGCCTCAATATAATATTGTGTAAGTAAATTTTCAATTTAAATTTTTCATAGTAAATTTTATTCATAAATAAGTCTCATATGAAACTCTAGATTTTTATTAAAAGCTAAGGATGACGATAAAAATCATAACATTATATGATCGAGACCATAAAGCTTTTATGACATAAACAATACATATAGCTGATTGGACCAATTGGAGCAAGAAGATTAGATAGTGATTCATTATCTTTTATGTACAGATATCTTTTTGTCAGCTTCTCGCTTTATCCCGCATATATACAAGGCAGGGTAGGCAGAGAGAATCTAGTGTAAATATAAAAAATTATATAAAAAATATAATAGAAGCCGTCGTGGTGGAGCGGCACAAGGGTGTGATTACGCGACGGTTGTGGGTTCGTCCCCCACTCGAGGAAGTGAATTTATTTACGTTTATATTTCCATTTCTTTGTTCTGGTGTCGAGGCAAACCGCGGCGTTGAGTTCTGTCACTCAATACACAATGCCTGCCAGAATTCGGCAGAAAGTGGGGAACGCAGTGTCTTAACACTAGTCTCCCTCTGCCTGCCCTACTGTGTGCGGGATACCGCGTGAAGCTGATTTTTTTTGATATAATAAAAAGTGAGTTTTATAATTAAACATTAATATTTAATTGCAAACATAAACGTTTTACGAGAACTTTACATCAAAAACAAATTCCAATAACAGCTAGTTTACACACAAACAAAAACTCTATCTATGGATAACAACAAAGGGATGGCAACGATCTTCACGCGAACACTTTATTGGTACTAAGTAAATAGTCCTGAAACCAATTCCCAAAGGTAAAAGAAAGATGAAAATAGTAGGAATAAGTTTCAGAAAAGAATGTTCAAAAGAATAGATAGAAGTTTCATGTTTCAAACACCGAGCCCTTTCTTGTCCACATTGATTTCTTTTGAGGGACCTTTGAGGGGGCTATTACGGAAGCTTACGAGGGTTGTAAGGTAAACAGAACGAGCTTTTGGAAACTTGAATTAATTTTGGGGGAAGTAATTATGACTTCCTTTTATCTGTTTCTCGTTATGGCCATGAATTATTTATGTCAAGTGAAATTAAGTGAGAAGGCTACTATGTTAGGATAATAGACATTCAAAAAACTTTTGTTTTAGTTATTATAGATCATTTTTGAGGCCGTCGTGGCGTAGCGGTACAACGGTGTGATTGTAACGCGACGGTTGTGGGTTCGATTCCCACTCGAAGAAATAAAATATTTAGTATTTTCATTTCTCCTCTCTGGTGTCAAGGCAAAACGATACGTTTAGTTCCGCCTCTCGACACGCAATACCTGAATTCGGCGGAAAATGGGGATCGTAGTGTAGGTAACTCGTAATTTAACACTGGATTCCCTCTGCCTACTCTGCTGTGTGAGGATTCAGCGTGAATCTAAAAAAAACAACTAGCATAATAAAAAAATGCACATAACAGTTAAATAAAAAATAAATAAACATATTTTACTTGGCCATTGAATATTTAAGTTGTATAAGCATTTTCAAACTGTCACACATCTAGTCACCATGAAAAAGCACCGCCTAAATAAAGACGAGTGACAAATGACGACGGTTCTAACGAAAATAAAGTATATAAATAAAAGAAATAGTATTTGCATATAGTTGTACTTACTAAATATATATCTATACTATTTTTTACTTTTAAAGAATAAGATTGTTTTTTACTGTTGAGGTCGTTGTGGCGCAGGGGCACAAGGGTGCGATTGTAAACGCGACGGTTGTGGGTTCTCCTCCCGCTCATGGGAATGATAATATGTTCAATATACCAAAGCGAAGAAATGAAATTTCTTCGCTTTGGTGACGAGGCAAAGGCCGGCGTTGAGTTCCGCTACTCAAATCGAAATACTCGCAGAATTTGGCAGGATGTGGTGTATTGAAGTGTCTGGGAACGCAGTGTTTTAACACTTCATTTCCTGCCTGCTCTGCTTTGATTTACTTTGGATTGTATTTTTCTTTTAATTTATATTATTAATATACATAAATACTTGTACAACAACACACCACAAATTACAATAATTAGTCTCGCAACAATGATTATATTATAGTTCTCAAATAATATTTTACTATATTTTTATTGTATTATAAATAAATGATAAGTACTGTAAAATTGACATAAATCGTTTTGTATGCAAATTCACTAATAATCTAAGCCTTGACGAAATTTTGATCATGGACGTAAGGGAGCGATTATGAGCAATCTTGCTTGAGGTTAGGCAAAATTATAATTTCCAAAATCATTTATCCATCCCAGCATATTTACGTTTAATTGGTGGTATATGATGGCTTTTAATTCTATTATTTTCATTTATATTAAAATGTATTCTTCTAATGTATGTAAAAAAAACCTAGAATCATTCTCAATAAGTCTTTTTTCTTCAGCTTCACGCTGCATTCTGCACAGGGTAGACAGTGAGAATCTCGGGACCTAGTGTTAAGATACTCCGGTTCCATTGAGACAGTTCTGTTACCGACTTTCCACCGAATTCTCGAGGCATTTTGTGTTGAGTGCTAAAACCCAACCTCGCGCTCGTTACCAGAGCGAAGAAATGAAATAATTTAATATTTCATTCCCCCTATTTCGTAATCGAAGCCATATCTGACTCATTAATAGTCACACCCTTGTACCCATTCGCTACAAAGTACCGTTTAATTACAGTTAAATAGAAAATTATATGAGGACAAAGCCTACCCTTACACCATTCGTTTCATTAGTAATGCACAAGAAGCTCAATTAAAATTCAATTTCATGTGACCACGTTCATTTTCATTAAAAGCTCCGCCTTTGTCTTTCTACGTATTTAATTTAGTAGGTTATGTATTCTAACAATGGAAATAAATAATCTCATATGGCAAATTATAATCCTGTCATAGCTACTAATATTCTAATGTGAATGTAATTCGTCTCGGCAAAAGTCCAGGCCGACCTCCAACCAGGTGGATCGACGACCTCAAGAAGACAGCGGGAATTCGCTGGATTCAAAGGACGCAGGACCGGACGGAGTGGTGAGCATTAGGGGATGTCCAGTGGACTTTGAAAGGCTGATGGATGGATGTATGAATTTACATTCATCCAATGTAAATTTGCTTGTTACGCTTACCCCATATGTATATTCTTTGTAAATATATTCTTAGAGATATTAAAAAAAAGAAAGAAGGGATTTAAGATACTTGATATTAAAAAATATATCTTTTTTTAAATATCATTAAACTTTAGCCATTATTATATAAAAATTATATATTATAATATAAAATGAAGTGCCGCTTTTGAGTCCCTAATATAAGCATAAATTATTATGGTTGTTCAAAAGTCATTAAAACCAACGCTTCACGCCGACCGATTATACAAATATGCTTAGAAATTTCAAACATGCAAATTTTAATGCAATTTTCAAAATGCACTCTAGTTGAACAGTCTAGCGCTCTCCGGTAGAGTGATAAATAAAAGAGCCATTTAAAATTTAAAATTTACCTATGATTTATTGAGACCCGTGGGATAATTTCAGATTATAAACGCGATGGCTGTAGATTCGATTCCTGTTTGGGGGAAAGAAATAATTTTCATTTTTCATTTTGAAAGTCGGTACTTAGCAGACAATGAGTCGAAGTCGGACGGAGTGTCATCACACAAGAATCTTTCTGGCTACTTTCTTATAGGAAAGCATGAAGTTATAAAAATTGTAATAAAATTGTAACTTTTCTGGTAAGTGAAAATATACAAAATATGAACAGGTTTTTAATCTACTTCAACGCTGCACTGTATATTTATTGTGAAAGCACGCGCTATACTCTATTATAATCACATCGAAACAAATAATTGCATATTTTCTTCACCAGACACCAGTCGTGGCGCAGAGGCACAGTGTGATTTTAAACGCGACTGGTGGTGAGTTCGATCCTCGAGGAAGTAAAATATTTATTTACGTTTATATTTCCATTTCTTCGCTCTGGTGTCGAGGCAAAGCGCATCGTTGAGTTCTGCTACTCAACACGCAATGTTTGCAGAATTCAGCGGAAAGTTGGGAACGAACGGGCTTAACTATGCAGCGTGAAGCTGAACTTTTTTTTATTTTTCACAGAAATATCAACTGTACCATCATCATTTTCAAAGAAATATATTTTCAAAGACCATCATCTCGAAAACAATTCCATCTAATTATGCCAATTTCGCCTGTTTACACTGCGACAATGGTCCACGTTCGGAATAAGGCTTGGGTGTTCGTCGGAGCGTCCATCATTTGATTATGAGGTCGGCCAGGCTTTGTGACCATTAAAAAATAATAATTGTTCAAAGAAGCGTTTATAAACTTGACTTGATAAAATTCTATTTTGAATGATACTATTTTCAGTTCGTAAAGGTTAATTCTAACGAAATTAGAGTGTATATGTAACATTCAATTACTGAATAAAGCATTTATTTATTTATTTATTTATTTATTAGAATTGTCATTGATTGCTTAGTCATGGGCCTCTAGGCACAAGGGTGTGACTGTAACGCGACAGTTGAGGGTTGGATCCCTCGAGGAATTTATTAATATTTTCATTTCTTCCTCCTTTCCTCTGGCACCATAGCAAAAGACTAAAGTGGAGTTCAGTGAGCGAGTTGAGCCACTCAACGGCACAACGGAAAAATTCGACGGAAAGCGAGGAACGGAGTGTTTTACCACTAGATTCCCTCTGCCTATCGTGTTATACGTGGGATTCAACGTGAAGCTGATAAAAAATATTAATTTAAACAATTTTTCATCTTACTCATATAATATATCTTTATTAAAACTTGTAAGGTCATCGTTTGTTGGCACAAATTATGATTGCAGCCTCAAAGTTGTGACAGTTTTTGTAACTTTGTAATATGGAGTTGAGAGCGAAGGACTTTAGTGATTATATACTCGTACTTGGTTAGTTTATATTTCTATGATTAATGTTATTTTCCTTACTTGAATTAAACAGTCGTA
>DWNA01002722.1:0-11173 GCA_018249835.1 Heliconius besckei
AGTGACCCATTGTCCCATACAAGCCTCCAAAAATGATCTCAAAGTAATATCAATCTTATATAACTCCAAGACCTTCAAGAGCCAAGTATGTGGCACTGAATCATATGCCTTCTTATAGTCTATCCAAAATAATAATTATTATCATCTTATTTAAATGCTAGTTTATATGGTTTAAAAACGTAATTGCGGTCCAACTGCCTGACTTAGCACAATGACTATGGGTTCGAATTCCACTCAGAAAATCGTTATCAAACGCTACGATTAGGAAGGAATCTTGTAGTAGTCTTTGTTCTTCGCGTTACCCGCAAAATACAAACAAGAAAAGGAGATATAAAGGCTACATTATTAGTTTATGTTTTTTAGAAAGTGTAGTCACATTTTTGCATTTAAATTTAACATAACATTTTTTATGTATCTTTTATTAAAATACTAACGAAATAATGGACGCGGAAACAAATCAATCAATATACAAAATAGTAATTAATGAACGTGTTATTACGTTTTACATAAACGTAAGCAATCGCAAAATTATAATTTTATTGCAAGTAATGATTTACAATTACTCGTTTGCTAAAATTGTTTGTAAGTAAAATTTTAAATCACTATTTTTTTGATTGTAAATAAAATTATAATTATTTGTATAACATCTTAGACGTTATTGTCATCATTTGAAATATTAAAAAAAATTATAGGCAACACTCGAACTCGCAAT
This sequence comes from Heliconius besckei, assembly GCA_018249835.1. Lineage (NCBI taxonomy): Eukaryota > Metazoa > Arthropoda > Insecta > Lepidoptera > Nymphalidae > Heliconius > Heliconius besckei. The sequence goes on from DWNA01002722.1 coordinate 713, forward strand.
ATCTGTGTATAGGTAATATTTAGACTTATGTTAAATTTAAAAATATATATGTATATTAAAATTTAATATGTATATCTGTTGATAGGTACAAGTTTCTTGACAAGAAGTTTGTGGGAACTGCTGTTAAGTCGGTGGCCGCTAAGGTTGCTTCTGATCAGATTATTATGACTCCAGTGTTACTAGCAGCTTTTTATACGTGTAAGAACTTATTTTGAAATAGCCATTTTTTTATATAAATAATAATTTAAGGTCAGTCATGGCGCAGGGGCATAAAATGTGACTGTAAAAGCGAATGGTTGAGGGTTCTATATATTTTCATTTTTTTCGCTCTGGTGTCGTCGCAAAATTACGGTGTTGAGTTCCGCCACTCAACACGCAATGTCTCCAAAATTCAGCGGAAAGTGGGCAGCCCTCTGCCTACCCTGCTGTTTGCGGGATACAGCGTGAAGCTGATTTAACTTTGATGTAATAAAAGAGAGTTAGATCTAGATATCATTTTCAGTGCTCGGTATCCTGGAGCGTAAAGAAGATGTTTTTGAAGAGTTAAAAGACAAATATTGGAAAACATTTTTAGCAAACCAAGCGTTTTGGATTCCAGGACAAACTATAAATTTCTTTTTCATTCCTTCTAATTTGCGTGTCGTCTACGTCGCATCTGCTTCTTTCATATGGATAAATGTGCTTTGCTTTATAAAGAGACAGAGAGTTGAAAAGAATGTAGAACTTTAATTGATTTATAATAATTAACCACATAATTTTATGAGAACGGAGCTTTACATTTTACAAATTTCCGTAATAAATATGCATGTATAACTTTACGCTGTACCCTGCACATACCAGGATAGGTAGAGGGAACCTAGAGTTAAGAAAGTCCGTTCACTATTTTCCACCAAATTTTCGAGCCATTGCGTGTAGAGTGATGAAGCTCAATGGCTTTGTACCAGAGCGAAAAACTGAAAATATTAATAAATAATAATTACATAAGAAATGTTAATTTTTAAATATAATTTATAAAAAAATATGTTTGTGTTATTGTTATAAATTAATTATTAAATGTCACATTTTTTAAATATATTTTTGTAATATTTTACTTTAATATGATTCACGGGTATGCATGTTTTTATTAATCTTCTCATTTATTTTAAATCAGTTAAAATAATGTGCATACACAAGAAAAACAATAATAGATATCTATCTTAAAATTGTTGTTTTATTTGCTCGATAAGATTCAAGGTAAATTATGTCCATATTAACTGCTATTACTGCTAACTTTACTTCAACTCGCACCAAGCGGGCCGCCCGCGGCTTCGCCCGCTTTACAACATGATTATTCTCTTAATAAACAGAATTGACTGAGAGTCAAATTTAATTTATTTGTTCAGAAACAGCCTTAAATGTAAAATTAAATGTATAAATGTTAAAAATACAGATTTATAACAAACAAATACAGATTTATTATATGTATAGATATGGATAAGATAAATAAACAAAAAATAAATTATATAAACGTAATGCAACATTTATAATTAGATCCATGTGAAGATAAGCTCATAATGAAATGGTGAATAAATAACGACATTTGTTGCTTTAATAATATTTCGGAAATGCAGTTATGCAAGTGTTATATCAGCATCGACATTAAAACTAATTAGATCGTGTACCGTCTTAAAAAGTACTAAGGCTTCATTTTTCTTTCTAACCACATTTACCTAGTGGACTCACTTCAGTTGGACTTGAAGCGTCTCGGAAGAGACACCTGGACAGTTAAAATAATAATAAAAAAAAACTAATAATAATGGATTTAAACGCATTGTTGAATAGTACGGCTCATACCAATGACATCTCTTCTAACGTGGTTAATTCATCATACAATATGAAGGCGATAGAAGGAGTGGTTGTAACTAAAGCAGCCAGCTTTGGTGCCGTAAGCGGAGTTTTACTAGCACTTTTCATCAATTTTCTCTTCAGTGTTAAGGTAGGTTTTTTTTTGTAATTCTAGTATTAATTGAGGTTAGTCGTGGCGTGGCGGTTTGAGGGTTCGATTCCCACTTAAGGAAATAAAACATTGAATATTTTCATTTCTTTGCTGTGGTGTCCAGGCAAAGCGCGGAGTTGAGTTCCGCTACTCAACATGCAATGCCATCAGAATTCGGCGACAAGTGGAATTGGAGTGTCTTGACACTAGGTTTTCTCTGCCTACCTTGCTACATGAGGGACACAGCTGAAAAAATAGTATTACATAATTTATAACATTGTATGGAAATGAAAATATTTTTCGAACCAGGAAAATGAAAAAAAACAATTAAACATACTCTTTATAGGTTCAAAGCTACAAGTAGTTTCACTACTGTAATTACGATGCTTAAAAACATATATTATATATTTAAAAAATACACATATAATGTAAATGCATATTTAATATATTTTGTACTTTTATATTTCAGTTTGAAACATTTAAGAAGAAAGTAAAAATTAAAGTAGGAGACGAAATTGAATTGCAAAGATTTTTTATGGTAGTTATTTTAATGTTAGCTTTACCGTTAATATTTGCGTTTGTAATCATAGCATACTTTTATAAAACTTTATGTTCCATAATTATAAAAAGAAAAGACAAGCATTTTGCGGGTTTTCTCGATAGTTTCGATGTGTTTTGGAGTTTAGAAGATGATGCTACTAAAAGTATAATTAATGTTCTCGGAGTCGTTGGAAGTAACTCATCAGAAGAATTAGTTGAACATATAAAAGAGAAATTACAGAACATCGTACAAAATGACGACAGCGAAAAATTATTTTACAGAAGAAGTGAGGAATATGGCTTTTATTATTGGAAAAAGTGTTGTTACGTCGATATTAGCCAATATGTACGGATAATCGACGTAGCTAACACTGCGGAGCTAAATTTATCTGACTTGGAAGAAATTATGAGCGAAATATCTTACCAGCCTTTACCTTTTAATGACGAGGGAATGTTTCAAGTGTTGATAACAAATCAAAAGATTAAAAATATAAATGGAACAACAGAGTTTGGCGTTATATTTAGAATCCATCACGCAGCAGGCGACGGAGTTGCTCTAATAGAGTTTTTATGTCACACTATAGCCGATGGCACAGATATTGACCCTAATTTCTTTTGTATGCCCGAAACATATTCTGTGGAATCCAAATACACGCCTGCTTATTTGCTAAGTATGATTCGTAAATTGTCTGAAATGCCCTTCTGTTTAGTCGATGGAATATTAAGACAGCCTGACAGAAGTTCCCTTCATGGACCAGCTTTAACTGGCAAAAAAGTATTCAAATGGACAGAATCTGACCCTAATTTATTACGTCTAATAAAAGAAATAAAACATACCACTGGTGAATTTAATTTTTCTGATATTTTAGCTGCATCGCTATCTTGTGGCCTAAGGGAATATTTTTTAAAGGTAAATGTTATTATTATTTAAAATTTAATTTCAGAATAGATTACCTACAAGTTACTGATCTACTATAATAATAATAATCTTTTATTGCTTAATATTTATTTCTTTGACAGAAAGTTGACCCCGCGCCAAATAATGTGGCAGTTATATTACCAATTAGATTTCCTCAGACTAAAAATAATGAATTAAGATTGGAAAATAACTTTACTGTAAGCATTTTGGATCTGCCGATAGGAACAGATATATACGATGTTAAGAGACGCTTTAATAAATTGCGACGAAGTGCTGATCCTTTGGTAAGAAAACCAATTTTAAAAAATACAAATAAGAACAAAAGAAACCATTAAATATTTAAAACCATGTTTTAGGTGGGGTGAAAAATGAAAATAATCATGTCTCCAATCAATATAATCAATATAAGTACCTATAATAGTATAGTATGCGTATTGTATGCAGACGCTTCATCTAGTGAGAGACAGTAGATTGTGGGTCACATGTGTGCATAAGCAATAGCGATATAGAAATATAATTATTAATTACGTTTGTCTACGAATTGGCATATATTTTTTTTCAGACAAATCACTATTTTCTTAAGATATGCAGTATCCTGCCTAAAGAATTGCTTTATCCCATGTTCAACAGCAGTCAAGCAACCATGGTGCTGAGTAACATGCCAGGACCAAACCTACTGAGCATATGTGGCGGAGTCCTAAAATCTTTAGTATTCTTTGTACCAAACAAAGGGAACACAGGTCTGTTAATACCATTTAAAAATTACCAAGCCGTAACTCAATTGCGTACGGTCTGGCTGACTTAATGCCCTGTAATGAAATTAGCCTCGATCTGAGTTTCGTAACCCCGCAATGTGCCACTTTGTAGGCTCATAGGCTAACTTATTAAATTCCCCGTATATTAATATTTATCAATATTTTTACATCGTTATATTTTAATGCATAGTTATTGTATTAAATTATACTTTCGCTAAAAAAATTATAAGCAAAGCTGAATTATTTTAACCCATTTGACGTTTAGAGCGTAGCGAAGAGGTAAATGTTTTAAAAAAGTGTGTTAACATTTTAAATTGTTTTAGTATAGTGAAATAATCTTCTTTATTTGCAAATGGTTATCTTAATAATAGTACCTATCCATTAATATAAGATAAATTGTCTGTTCCTTCTTCCTCTATCTTTTACGGTTTTTACGGTGTTTTATAGCAGAATTGGAATAAGTAGAGTTTAAGTTTAAATCAGTGTACGCACACTGATTTAAACGAGAATTATATGAGATACTTCGTAATACGTGGTCTGCTTTCTCTACCAGAGAGAAGTGACATAAACTGTAATAGGGCCACGATAGCCTTCTCTCAATCAGTAAGATTTTATATAATACCAAAAATTTATTTTATACAATTTGCTGCACTGGAGCCATTAGAAATGGGCATTAAACAAATATTATAATATGTATTTTTATTTAAGAAAATATGGCCGTTGAAAATTTTGCCGCGCTTAAAATAATATTTAAGGTAATATAGGTACGACTAAGTGTTAAATAAGATTCTGAACTTTTGTCACGATTTCTATATATTTTAAATTGTTAGCAGTAAAAAAAACAAATTGTTGTTTACTGTCTAATTATTTACCCTTATTTTAACGTTCTAGAAAAGACTATAATTCGCATATGTCTCATACAGGCTTGGGTATAACAGCTCTCTGCTACGACGGAGTTCTTAAGTTCGGAGCTATGGCCGACTCAGCTATCATAACAAATTCAAGCGAACTGGCTATCATTTTGGATGGTATGGTCGAGGAGATAAAAAGATTACATAAAGTTTACGTTAGTTAGACGTAGCGGCTACTTAATGATTCGCTTTTGACTTCTCAGTAAAAGGTGGGTCCGTTACATAATATTAAGCGGAAATAATTTAGTTTGGTCATTATAATTTTTTTATGTTTTCCAAAAATATTTATAATTAAAATTAATTGTTATTGAATTTAATGTTTTTAGGTAAACTCTTAATGTACCTACCTATCTATAAAAATTACAAGTCTTGCAATTATTTTAATAATTAAATTTTAATATGTGTATTTTACAGGTATGGAGAAGATCAAAACAAGATCGTGTTTGTTTATTTATAATTTAAAAAATTATAATACACACAATCTTTTCATCTCTCTGAGCTAGGTAAATTATAACTGGCAAGAGCGGTGCATGTTTATAAGTAGCTTTCATAAAGTTGTAATAAAATATTATTTATTTGTCTTTATTTTTTATTATTATAATGGTCTTACGACCTTCAATATCCATTCAACTCAATTCGATTCGTACCAGTGTGACTGAGTGTACCTAATTAATATATAATGTAATTTGAAAGAGATTTTAAATGAAATCCTAAACAATAATAAATTAAAATGGTTTTCAGATAGGTGTAGACAAAGTACAGTATATTTTTTTATAGTAAAATGTTCACTATTCACTTTTCCAATGTCGCGTTATGTAAAGACTACACGAAGGATGTTCAACGTTAAAAAAAATACAGTCGAATTGATAGCCTCCTTTTCTGATAGAAGTCTGTTAAAAAAGAGATAATGTTACACAATAGAATACTTCATCTTCATCATCAAAAGAGGTTCAAAGTAAATACTGCCTTTATCTATAAAATAAAAATCTATATTTATAATACATAATTTAGGCTAGTCGTGACGCAGGGGCACAAGTGTGTCACTGTAATCGCGACTGTTTCTTGGTTCAATCCCCACTTGATTAAATCTCTCTCTAATAAAAATAATCTCTATCTATCCTACCCTGATGTTGTGGGATGCAGCGGGATGAAGATTTAGTGTTTTTACAATATATCAAATCTGTGGTAAATAAGCGAGAAGTGGTGAATGCATGAAAATTAAAAGAATTCACTTATAGTGGCAAAAACAATAGATAGAAGATTCGTTACGTAATTTAATTTATTGTTAAGCTATGTTATGTTATTATTAGAATTATATTTAATTGTATATTTTTAAAATTAAGCTTCCTTTTTACTCGTAAATGTACCTACAATAGACGTTAGTCTAATTCGCATCGAGCTTGATCGATAGCTTTCAATATAGTCTGAGTTGCAATCTTGAGTCGTTCAATCTTTTTTTCATACCACATTTTCTGTACAAAATATTTAGAAGAAGTTATTTAAAATACTAATATATAACAGAATCGAATATAGAGTTAACATTTTAATTTTATTAAACTTTTATTCGTTAGAAAACTTTAAAGTATATATGAGTACAAAAGTATATCCATATCTAACTATAAAAATTAACAAAAAAAGTAAAAGGTCAAAATGAATTTAATATAATTAGTTTATAACGAATTTCCAGCCGATGTTATATATAGCCAATAAAGATAGGGTTTATTAGTTTTTGAGGTCTTACCTGGGTCCTTTTCGTCTCTCTAAGAGCTAAATATTTTTCCCCTACAGTTATAACAGCTATATTCATTTCAGCCACCTCAGCGTATTTTTCCTTTATACGTTTTCGAAGTCGTATTAGCTTTCCTTCTTGCACTTTTAGCCTATTTAAATTACATTCGTACGCTTCGAGAAGGTTTTTATGTTTTTTTGTTAAATCTTCGTATCTGTACATATTTTTAGTGTTAACATTGAATTATCTTAGAAATTATGTATATCTACGTATATGATTTTTAAGTTATTTTATGGAGGAGTAAACTTTTAATGCCCCAGAAGATTGTTTAAAACTTACTGATTTTGAAGGTAAACTATGCTCATTGCAGACCAAGACTCCGATAGATTGATAGAATTTTTAGACTCATCTGGAACAAAATAAATCTAATACATGATAAAAAGAAAGTTTACAAGTACGTACGTAAATAAAAAGAAACTAATTAATTAAGCACGTGTATGTAGTCATGAAATATTAATTAATTATTCAATTAGCAAAGACAATTTTAATATAATTATAACTTTAAAACCTGTATGGCATATAGATTTCATGTTATCAGAAGTATCACTTGTAAAACTATTTAGGGAATGAGAATGGCTATGCGACTTTTTACATTCCAATAATCTGTCTTCATACTTGTTCGACTTTTCCAGGCTATGTTCAAGACTATTTAATAAATATAGAGCGTTCTTTATACCATGTTGAAATATCTTTTTGGTTTCTAAATTATTCTAAAATATTAATTTTATATTAGAATCAGAAACTTATACCTATAGCAAAGATAACATATATATTTTGAAATGTATTAATATAATATCTACTAATGATTTGTTGATACATTCGACCATCTCTGAAAAACAAGTTATGCTCTTCAATAGTAATCACTCTTTGAATAACAATAATAAATAAAAAAATCATAAGCATTTAAATTTCTAGAAAACATACAATTGACGTTTTTTATGACAGATTAAATATATTATAAGAAATTACAAATAAAAGAAAAAGGTAGTATTCAAGGTTATTTTATTTGATTTTGTTTTACAGTGTCAGAGTCAATCTAGCCTTAAGACACTCCGGTCCTCATATTCTGCTCAATTTGTAACACATTGAATGTTGGCGGAATTAAATGCCGAGCTGTATTCTTAACAGAGCGAGGAAATCGAAATAATCAATTCCCCGATTGGAAATCGAACCCATGATAGTGTTCACAGTAAGACGCGGACGCGCTGCGTCACGATGGTTACAAAGTTGATGGTTTAAAAATAAAACTTCACAAACTTTGTCAGATGGTTTATTCAACTACAACAAAAAGCATAACTTTTAATAACTAAATCAGTCTAAAAATATTCTACCTCCTGCTAATATCACTACATATTTCCATTAAAAAAGGATTAAAACCTTTCTATTTCTGTGCCCGTCCATTATTATTATATTTGAACGAAATATAAAGTACGCACGTGATTTCTGTCATAATTGCGAACACTCCATATATTTTTAAATTCGACTTGTAATTCGCTTTATATTTGAAAACAATATATTGCTGAAAACAATTTAAAGTAAACAAACGAAGTTATTTTTGGCTAATTCATAAGGACGTTGGATGGGGGAAGGTAAATGAATTGAATGGATGAATGAATATATTTTTCTATGAAACAGGCAAAAATCCAACTAAACCAATATTCCAAAGATTAATATAAAAATTATCCGATTAAAATGGAAGACATCACGCTTCAAGCAAAGAAGCATAAACATAACAATCAAAAAGAGAATCCATTGGCATAACAACTATCAACAATTTACCTTTACAAGCTAGAACGAGTTAAAATACTGAATTCGTAACTTTTAACATTTGTATATATATATTTAGGATGCGATGAAATGTATTGCACTTATTAAGGAAACAATTTTAACCCTTACATGTACAAATACTTTATTTAATATCACAAAGTTATAGTATATTTAGCAATTAATAATTAATCTTAGGTATTGAAATGAAAATATTGTGTTTTAAACGTAGCAAATAGGAAAATTGCAAATATAAGGGTTAAATAACAATATTAGCTATATAGGAATATTTCAAATAGGTATATTAAAGGGTTTGGATTAATAAAAAAACGTGTATATAGAGCATCATACAATAAAAACAATATGTAGCTTTAAAATATTAAAATGTAAAAATAAAATAAATTTAAAATACACATGAAAAAAGGTGTTGCAAAAATAGAATTTAACAAAAAAATCATATATCTATTGTAAAATAAGATAAAATTTGATAAATTTAATTAGGCCCTTTCAATATTCAATAACAAATGGGATAAAAAATATTTTAGTAAACATATAAAAATTTCAATGTAGCATTATTCACACCTGTTACTCTCGGAAACTGTCCAAGCGCAATGACCACTAAGTCATATGTTCTTATCAAACTACTTTAAAATGCTCATATGCTGTTTGTTGTTATTATCTCTCTAAAGAGATTGAAGTGAATCTTTACTTGAACCATAATTAATTTTTCCAGCATTGTATCATAAAAAAAACAACACTAACACACTTTAAAATTTGCAAGTTTTATTATTTAAACAGTCTTTATATATGGTTCGAGCATAATGTAAATCTATTCACATTGATTATGCAGGGATACGAAAATATAAACAGCTTATTATTTATGATGCTGTGAATAATACTTAGATTAAGTATGAGATGATAATGGCCCTTACCTATTTAAAATTTTGTATTGTGATACATTTAAAATTCTTTGGTATACTTGGTTCAGAATAATTGATAGTAAAACAATAAAAAAAATCAACATTCATACAATATAACAATCTTAAAGAATATTGGTTTTAATGCAAAGCCAGTTGCTATATAATTGAGCTTTGGAAATATTCTTTTAACGAAATAAAAGTGTTACCTACTGAGATCCACAATCAACTGTAGATTACTAAATTTATTTGTATTATGTGAAAAACTTGCAAACTCTGAGGAATAGATTATTTTAATTTCCTTGCTTTGACTTGAAACTGAAAAAAAATATGTGAAAACTATGCTTCAACAAGCTATATGCAATAATATGAAACATATACACATCTTACAAAGTAGAATCATATTGATATGGATGAGATTATATGATTTTAAAAACTGCCTCACAAAAATATCTTGCATTTATAAAAATGTTTATAAAATTTAGTAAACTGCAATTGATTGTGACTTACGCTACCGAATTTCATGTTCCCATTTTATATGTGAATGAGTCTCAGAGAGAATTTGTAATGTTCTGGAACAATCTCTTGCCCCACCAGGTTTCGAGGTCGAAGGGCTTAAAGTCGTGTAACACAGGACTTGGCGCTTCATCTTGATAATATAAATTTGATGGTGGATCGGGAGATGAACTACCAGATTCTGAAAATAATGGAGGTCGCAATAAAATCATGGACACTGTCGTTTACTATCAGACAAAGTGCCCCTCGCACTTTGTCTGATAGTAAACGTGACTGTGATTGGTTTGGTGTGTGCTATGGGGAAGGAAATGTTTTCGTTTTCTCAATTTGGTAAAAAGACAAAGTGCCACCTTCAGTTCTGCCAGTTAAACAAGT
>DWNA01002723.1:0-11173 GCA_018249835.1 Heliconius besckei
AATATTTTGATAAAATTATCTCGGCACAATAGGCTGTAAAGTGTTAAAGGTCGTTACGTAGAGAGCGTTCAGTTCATTACACTATCAATACTGAGTTTACTGTTTATTTTGGTAGAGTCAACAAATTAAATATTTGAAAGTTACATTTATAAATAGCTTTTTATGACTTACTTATTACTTTTTTTTTCGTCTGTCCGTCTCTCAAGAGCATTTATATCAAGATCGCATAGAAGTATTAAGTTAAAATTAATATGAAATGTTTCAAGTTTATGGTTCCTTGAAGCATAGAAAATATCAAGCTTATTTGTCAACGCAATCAAAAGATGTTAACATTTATGCATCGATTTTGCTTTAATTTGTATGAAATTCACCGTACAATCAAAACCTATAAGGTATTTCCCGAGTACAAGTTATAAAATTTGCCACGAAGTAGAAACAAATAAAGGAAAAAAAATGGAAATGTTGAAATTTATAGGTATTTCATAGAAAAAAAGCAGCAAAACTTATATTTGTTTATTTCATAGAAAATGAGTGCATACGTAAACTAAAGTTTGTCAAAATTGTACTATTCGTTGACATACAATCCAGAAATTGGTACAGAACCCTCGGCTTGTAAGTTTCACTCACATTTGACCAGTTTTTTTTTTCAATAATAGCCAATATTTTACCACGCGACCGAAGCCGTTTGTAAAATATTATTAAAGTAAATATTATTTTTAAAATTTCCAAAGTGATTTTTCCCCAAAAAGAAAAAATCTTTTAATAAGTACATTAAGTAAACTGTTACGCTGTCGCTACCTCGCGCACTGGCTTACTCTACTCGTAATGCGGACACAGTAAAAAGGGATCAATTTAATGCCGGGATAAGATCAGCATTATCGCCCTTAATTAAATACCTTAGCAGGAATGTTGTCAGCCGTAACGATTCTGCATACGCTGAATATACACTACTGAATATACTCGTATGTATTTTATATATAGTAAGTGAAGTTAATCATTCTCTCAACAAACATTCCGTTCCCTAATTTCTGCGGAACTCGTCTTCGCTCTTCATCTATTAGAGAAAATAAAAATAGTTTTCTCTCATCATTCCCTATGCCGGTGTTGAATCCACAACAATAAACACAACACGCAGCACTGCGCCGATACGAACTCAAAGTTTTCACTGATTCAATAACATCTAACAAGCCAACCTGTTACACCTAGAAACAATCACTTTTGTAAGTTGTAAAATGAATAAAAGCTGTAATTCATTTTCCGGAGACCGCAATTTTGATGAAAACACAAAATTGGCTCGCTACCTCGCTGCCCCGCTACCTCGCTACCTCGGTGACAAGGCAAGTGCTATTATAGCGTGGAAACGAGGAGAAATTGATTAAAACCAACTTACGTTTATAGCTGATTCGGATGGTTGAAAAATTCGTTAGTTACAAGCTCTCAATATTTTTTTGTTTTAAGTTTTATAGCGCGGCGTTGAGTTCCGCCACTGAATGTGCAATCTTAAAAAATATATACGGAAAGTATGGTACGGAGTGTGGTAATCCTATGTTTACACTTTTATGTGGATAAACTCCATGAGTAATCAGTAACTAAAAATAAAAATAGTATACTTTGAAAGTAGAAAAGTAGCTGTATTAAATTAAACAATCTATTTCTGGAGATTATTATGATTGAGTTTCTCAGTATTTTAAAAAAATTATTAATTGATCTTTTTGGGAATCACTTTGGATTCGCATTTGATTTTATGTAATAAAATCTGAGTAATTTGGCCCACTTGCTCGTCAGTTGTAGGACTTTTATAAAATATAGGGAGGCAAAAACGCTGCAGTGGCAACAGAGGCAAATTGAAAGGAGAAGTCAAAATATTAAATATTTAATTGCCTCAAATGGAAATCGAACCCATCAACTGGCCTCAAAGAATATCCTAACCCAAATAATCAAAAATCTGCTTCCAATTAATTGAGAAGAGTATTGTAGCATCGATATGCCAATATCCTTCGAGCTCTGTCAGCAACAACGCTGGTTTATCCGTTTTTAATCAACTCACTCAGACCAACGGGGTAAAGTTTAAATTATTTGTTAGCGAATTTCATCCGCGGTTGTATTGGATGCGTAATTAAATCAATATAGGCAAAATACACATGTTGAAAATTAATTGTTGAGAATTTGTTTTTTTTTAAGTATAAGGTGATGATAGAGAAGAGTGTAGAGTGCTAAGAGATAACTTCTGAAAATTGTCGAGAGTGGCGTTATTTTTTTTGGTCTTATCTATATATATATATATATATATATATATATATGAAATCGAAAGGTCACTCTCTCATCACGAAATCTCAGAAACTATAAGTGCTAGGAATCTCAAATTTTGCATAGGAGTTATTTATAGGATGTAGGTGCACGCTAAGACGGGAATTTGCAATATTCGACTTCTAAGGGGTTGTTTTTGGGGTTGAAAGTTTGTATGAAACTTCGTTACTACAAATGCTAGGAGTGTCAAATTTTGCATGGATGTCACTTATAGGACGTAGGTACTCATGGAGACAGAAATTAATAATAACGTAGTCCGTGGCGAAGCCGCGGGCGGGCCGCTAGTAAGTCTATATATAGCAGGGCAGTAACAGGGAACCTGGTATTCGTAATCCGTTTCCCATTTTCTGTGTGACTTTTTAGACGTCGCATGCTAGGTGGCGGACCTCTTCGATGAGGGTTTTTCTTGTTACCACAGTGAAATATATTGATTTTCTCCAGTGAAACAATTTGAACCCAGAGCCGTCATGTCCTACAGAGATACGACAGCCTTGTTTTTAATTTACATTAAAATTTATTAGAATTTTTAACTATATAATTAAAAAACAAACACCAACCATGTATATCTCGCTTATAATATATTCGAACACAATTTTGAACCCTTCTCATTTAGATACTATTCCAGATCCCAAACTGTTATTGGAAATATTTTAGAAGTTGCCAGTTTTAACGAGACTTTCGTAATTAAAGGTGTCCACGATTTAGATTTAAATTTAGATTATTTTAATCAAATTATATTCCAAATATATTTTCTTATTCGTCTATATTATTATTATAATATTATACATCTAAATAGATAGTTTGGCTTACGCGCTAAAAAAAAATATTTTTATTTTGGATAGCATTGCGTATTGAGTGGCAGAACTCGATCCCGCACTTTGCATAGACAACAGAATCAATAATTACAATTGTTGTACAATGAAATCAATATTTATAAAACTGTTTCGTTATAATTGAATATTTATTTTCTGCGGTCTGGTATGGAAGTGTCTTACTCGGAACGGAGTGCCTTAACTTTAAGTTCCCAGGTTTCCCAGGTATGAGATATAGCGTGATTTTTTTTTTTTAAATTATGCTTAACAGACCTCACAAGCAAACTTGCGGTCTACAAATATTATTTTCTAAATAGATTTTAGAAGATAATCTTGGAACAATGCTCTTATATAAGCAAAGTTTATAAAATATTCGTAAAATGGCACAGAAAACTTTTTTCAAACGTCTGGAGAATAAAGTGATGAATATATTATAGCACAGATTTTAGAACATGTTAATATGTAATTACTTATTTACGTGGTACAGTGTTAGACTGAAACCGCGATGGTTGTGGTTTCGATTCTTGCTCGGGAGAATAAGCTTGTAGTCATTTCCTCTTTTGTGGAAAGAGAACAACGGAGTGTCTTAACACTAGGTTCTCTACGCATTCATTACGTTTTATATGGCTCGAAGCGTTAAAAAGGAAAACAAATAAGCTTCTACAATCCCATACAACGTGACGCCATTACAACAAATGTATCGTTTCAGAACCTCCCACTTCATCATTGTCACATTTGTCATATCTACGAGAATAAATCACGAAACTCATAGAAGTACTTCTCCTATAGCTTACACCATGATTGAAATTTTTATTTTTAATATTTATAATGATGGCTAGAAAAAAGCCAGTGACGCCAGGTCACAAAGTGTATTGCAAAATCGACTGGTTGTGGGTTCGATCCCCACTCGAGAAAATGAAATATTTTTCATATCTTCTCTCTGGCGTCGAGGCAAAGCGCGGCATTGAGTTCGGCCACTCGACACGCAATGTCTTCAATAATTCGGCGGAAAGTGGTGAACGGAGTGTCTTCACACTAAATTCCTTCTGCCTACCCTGCTATGTGTGGAATACAGCGTGAAGCTGATTAGATTATATTTGAGTAATATTATAAATATGTTTTAACATATTTATTTATTCTTTTCTAAGATTTGAACCTTGGACTTTTTGATATTGAAGACCTGACGTAATAAAGCCACCAAATAATAAATAGCATTATAAGCCAAGATAAGTGCTTAATGCCCTTATTTGGTAAATAAGTTCGCGTCAGATTGTCTTTAATTGCCCAAGTTTCGACATCAAACAAATTATTCTAACGACGTTACATTCCTATTACCATTCGAATTACAACTTAAATCGATTTCTTGCTATACGATGCTAATAATGGTTGTAGTAAAAGTTTAACTTTTTTAGCTTCAGGCTGTATCTCACATTTAGTGAGGTAGGCAGAGGGAACCTAGTGTTTACTCTCTGTTCTTCTCACTTTTTGCTACTAGAAGCATTGTGTATTGAGTAGCGGAACTCCACGCTGTATGTTTAAAAATTCATTCACTGTATTTTATTTTTTACCTTGTGATTAAATTCTTTTTTTTTAGAATTAGCTGCGAATAGAGGTGAATAGTGGAAATCGAAACCACTACCTGTCGCTTAACAGTCACGCTGTGCCCCTGCGCTACAACTGATTTCTATCCCAAAACATCCTTTAATTATAAAATTATTTTTTTACGTTGTACCCCGCAAATAGAAGAATAGGTAACAGAAGAAATCATTTCCCACTTTCTGTGGAACTCAACACCGTATTTAATATTTTCCACTCGCACCCGCCACTCCCGTAGATCGAGAAGAAGAAAATTAACTCATTCCCTCGAATAAGATTTGAACATACAACCCCCACGTTTACAATGACACGCTATGCCACCGCTCCACGACGGTCTCAAATGAATCATTTTAAAATCATCCAAGAAGCTATACAAAAAATGATGACACAAATCCCATCATATCACAGAAATAAATATAAAAATATGATCATTTCACAAATACACGAACACAAAGTGTATCACGTATTTATTTTCTTTGACAAGTGCCTACAAAAGGAGAATGGGTGATGAAAAAAAAAGGGGGAACGCTATATTTCTTTTAACGACCTCACATATCTTACGATTAACTTGAAGTGCCTGTACTTGAGCGTCTAAAATAAATATTTGATATATGATGCCTGGAGAATTCTAATATACTCATCTTTCTTATGACAAGATGATTTAAATAGGCTAAATCACTTATAAAAGTACGTGACTTTTATATGAAGGCCTAATATTAAATGACAGATTATAAGAGAAAATTTTATAATTGTTTAAAAAGTATTTTGTTAATTGTAGATAATCACAAATTCAAATTTAAAGTTAAGACATTCCCTCCCTAGGCAGTTTTCTAGGTATTGCGTGTTAAATGGTGGATTTCAACATCCGCTTCGCACGTAATGTTTCAAAAAATAGGCGGAAAATAAGAAACGGAGTGACTTAACACTAGGTTCCCTATGCCTACTCTGCTATATATTATACATATTCTTATATAAACATTATACCTACACCTATATTATGAACATACACTAAAATCGAACCCATGACCAGCACGCTTACCACCTCCCACCACGACCATTAAAAGCGAGTGTTAATTCACAAAAAAAAGCTCTCATTTACTATTTGAATATTTAACCGTTCGTTAAGCACTGGATTTATATCGTAAATATTTAATAAGCTGTATTAATTTGTTGATGGCGTTAATTGCTCCTCCGCGGATTATTCCAAAGGATTTATTTTATACTTGTTTCGCTTTCGCTTAAAATATACATATTTGTTGTCTTAGCGAGATCGATGTTTTGATGGAAATTTGTGCTTGTGGATGCTATTTTACATAAATATAGATCGAGAGACGAAAAAGTAGGTGATGGAGTGTCTCAACACTGGGTTCACTTTGTTTATCTTGCTATGCGAAAAACATCGTGAAGCTATATAGGTATAAATGTCGACAAGAGAAACGAGAACTCACAGCCGGCGTTAACAGTCGCAAACTCGTGCTCCTGCGCCAGGACTGACCTCGAAAAAAATATTCGTTAAATATCTATTTAATTTTTAGAGAAAAAATAAGCAAAGTGAATGAAGAAACTTCGTTTAGAATTAATATATATTTTTTATTTTACACGAGCAATATTTAGGCTGTGTCCTTGGCACGTACCCATGTTACAGACTCCAAGTACAGAAGCAAGTTGAAATAAAAAACATATAATGGGTCACTTACAGCGAATAAAGGCTACAAAATACTAAAATTGGCAAAACTGGGTTTTAATAAGTTTAAATCTTGATATATTTGTTGTTTTTTTAGTTTCACGCCCTGTATATAGTAGAGTGCCCTGTATATATTAGAGTAGGCAGAGGGAACCTGGTATTACGACACTCCGTTCTCATTAAGAACCTTCTGTTCCTTACTTTCCGCAGAATTCCGAAAGAATTGCGTGTTGAGTGCCGGAGCTAAAATTCATGTCTTTCCTCGTTAACAGAGCAAAAAATGAAAATATTAAACATTCCATTTCCTCGAGTGGGAATCGAACCTACGACCTGTTATATATTATTCATATATTATTTAAACACGTATACGCTAAATGAATTAGCTCCGCTACAAAGCCATAAAGCCTTCTTCATATTTCTAATGACATTAAATAGCCCATATGTAACTAAGCGACAATCGTTGATAGCACCCCAAGCCTGCATAATTCTGATAACTTGAGAAACCGCAAGGTTGTGGCAAGACCCACTAGACAGATCTCGAAGGCCATAATTATAGCAATCTCGATTTGGTAATTGTTAGAAATTTCTAATGGAATTGAGATATTGTTTTTAAATAAAATACTTAAATCATTATCTTAAGTAAGATTCACCCAGGTAAAAGTTCTAAGGAAACAAAGAAAAATAAAATAAAAATAGAATCGAATTGATAACCCCTTACTTTTACAGAAGTCTGTTAAAAAATTATTGTAATTGGCGGAACTTAGAAGTATATATTATAAGTATCGAATATAGAGAGACTTAGAACATCTCTATAAGCCAACAAATATAAAGAACACATCCCAAAAATACTGTACCATATTTGACGTAACTTTAATTCGTAATTTTCTCCTGACATTGATAAGCATCAGCTCTAAGTAATATACAACATGTGGTGTGTGGAACTTTATCTAATAATAAAATTGTTGCTCTTCTAACTGTTCTCAAACATGTAATAAGAAAAAGTTAGAGACTTTGAGATAGTGAATGGATTTAATTTGTTAGTTCTTTTGTAATTCACTGAACACGCGATTCATCTTAATTGCGTGTCAAGGGACGGTACTTAACACCGCGTTGTGTCTTAATATCACAATGGAGAAAATAAAATCGTCATCTTTCTTCCAAGTAGACATTGAATCTACAAGTGTCACAGACGCTGTGCCGATGCGCTATTAAGGACTATGTGCGAATAAGTACCAAAATACATCTTTACCAGAGCGAGGGAATGAAAATGAGAAGAACCCGCAACCGTTGCGTATACAGTAAAGCAATGCTGCTACACCAAATTTAAAACTGTTTTAAATAAATTTGCATTAATTGCACCACTTATATACAAAACTAACAAAATTCTATTAAAGATTAAAGTCTACATACTAAACTTAAGGTAAATTTAAACTTAAAATTTGTTAATAATTATTAAAGCTTCAGGGCGTTTGTTAATCAGACATAAATTATATAGATTGACGTCAGACGTGCTCGAAGATAAATTGAAGATTCCATCATGTAATCAGAGGCCGTGGTGGTGCAGGGGAGGCAGGGGCACGAGCATGTGATTGTAACAATTGAGGGTTTGATTCCCCGAGTGGGATCGAAATATTATTTTTTATATTTTTTAAATTTTATTCCACCCTTAGAAAAGAGAAATACTTTTTTAGAAAATCTGTAAAAATTTGAACCTCCACCTCTTAAAAACCGGCCAAGCGCTCTGACCAACTAAGCCCTACATTCTCATCGAGCTACGTTATATACGAAATTGTTATATACTCGTACTTGTTACAACTCCAACTTTCGATACCAAAATTTTGGGCAAAGTGTTCTCCACTTTCAACAAAATTTTAGAGGTGGAAGTGCCTTAATTAAAACGAAGTGCCTTAACACTAAATACCGAGGTTCCCTTTGCCTACCCTACTATGTGAAAAAAATCCTTTGTCAAAACACTTGCTACTTTTAAACTGTACCAGATGGTGGAAAACTGCATGTTTGCATGCAAAGAAACAAATGCCGTACGTGAATGTAAAAAATAATTTAACAAATTTTCGCTTATACACTTCATTTATTTTCGATTTTACGCGTGAATCGAACGTCAATTTTTTGTAGTATACAATTTTTCCAAAGTAATTTTCAGCACTATCAAACTACCTGTTACGAACGGCAGCAAAAGTAGCTTTGGAAATGATTTTTCTAAAAACAAAATTGACCGTAAAAGCATCAAAAGCATATAAAAAGAAAATAAAACTTGTAAATTTGGAATGATCAAAAACTCATTTTCAGTTAGTGTAAAATTTTTTTATACATACTTTTCGAGTAAACTTGAAATTTAAAAACAAACATAAATAACTTCCTTCAATATATGTACGTAATATACTTAATATAACATTTTTTTTAACTTCACTCTGTATGCAGCATATAGCAGGATAGGCAAAGGGAACCCGAGAACTTAGTGCCACGACATTCTATTCTTTTTAACACACTTTTCCTGTTTCCCACTTTCTGCTTGTTTCTGGAGTCATGTAGGTATATTTGCTATGAATTACGATTACTCCATGAATTACAAGTGTATTTGATGATTCTTTTCCTTAAGATAATATTTACGTAATCTCTAGTTAATCAATTCTTATATTTTTCTCATTATTTTATGCTTATAACACTACACTGTTAATTTGGAAAATTATAGTGCGATAAGTTAGCTTAGCTAGTTAGCTAGATAAGTTAGTTTATATTCATATATTTAAAAGATATATTTATTTATATAGTCTTCTGAGATTTTATGATTTTATAATGTTTTTTAACTTTTACTTATACATGGATGTTCTGCCTGCCTATTTAATATTTTTGGCAGGCTTAAGGAAAATATAAGTAATATTTATGATTTTTAATTTCAGTTAATAATTAATCATAATTAACAATTATTTGGTATATATGTTGCTTTGCTATATTTTTTATTGTAATGAGATTTGTGTATATGTGTATGTATATTCTTATTATTTACAGTAACAAAAATTTTGGAAATAGTTATAAAAGCCTAAAATGATGAATAATAAGTTTTATTAGTATACCGAAATAAATATCGAAAGCCTACTGTAAATTTATCCTTTCTTTAAAAAGTTATCTTTTTATATACCTAAAAAAGATAAAAGATAAAAAACACAACTTACCACGCAAACACACAAATACACAAACATACACTACACAAAATATGTATATTATACAAGAAATATAACGTTTGAAACCGAATTGAAACGAATCGAATTAAATCGCGCGCTTTTTGTATTTTTTTCTCGAAATACCGAAACGTTGGTAACAGTCGGTGTTAAGCCGACTACTGAAATTTCAGTTTTACACGCTTTTCGAGAGTTTTAGGCGCATGCGTGAAATATTACAGAAAACGATAAGGAAATTTGGATTTTAGTTCTACAACCATAAGGTTCTGATTGAATTGCTAAGTGAGCATAAGTGGTCGTACTGTCAGGTGCAAAGTCTTGAATTTTTTTGTTCATTTAAGAACAGTCCAAATGTGAGGCAGTTTTTGTGTTTGATTCTAACTCGAGGAAATGAAATATGTAATATTTTCATCACTCATTAATATTTTAATCATAGCTCTGGTAACGAGGCAAAGCGCGCAATTACTCTAGAATTCGGCGTAAAACTAAAATAAATAAGACCATAAGTGCGCTGTGATGGTAAGAGACTACCGCCGCCCAAAACCACCAGAGAAGATCCAGGTGCGATGCCGACCTTTAATATGGAGATAGATGCAATTTTGAAGATGCCCATGTGAAGCTTGCTGTGCCATTCTCTAGGCTCCATAAAGTGTCTCACTCATTCGTAGGTCAAAGTATACACTTTTATAACAAACTTCCAAACGACGTGGTTCATTTATCACTGAACAAATTTAAAAAAGTGGTAAAGCACAGGCTCTGCCAAAAAGCTTATTACTCTGTTAAAGATTATGTTCGCGATAAACATGTTTGGAAATGAGTTGCTCTATTTCTAAGTTGAAATTGTTAATTGTAATTTGTAACCAATATTGGCAATTAAAAAGAGTGGCCATGAGTTTCTTTGCATGTATCTTCTCATGAGCTCAACTATTTGAACGGGCTTGTTTCAAGTCAAAATTGCACATATTTTTTTTTGGTTATTTTGTTTTTAATTTTTTTCTACTTTTATGACATGTCCAATTAAATGTTAAGCACTTTTATGGAATAAAGATATTTTGACTTTGACTTTGACTTTTTCGTAGTGTAGCGCGTTCAAGGAAGTTCCTATAGAACCATACAGATAATAGAATGCTACGTATAGCAAATACGTAGCTGCTACGGAGTTTTTTAGGTATTTACACCTCAAAAATTTAAAACATATATATTAAAGATTTAAATAAAAGTAATTATTTCTAATTTGCTCTCTTATAAACCAAGAAGTAATGGAAGGTGTAATATTAGCCTGTTAATTATTACTAATATATATATTTCTTACATTTCTCAATATTCTATTAGTTATTAAAAATCTTCAAAAACATTTATTTGTTCGTGACTTCCTTATTTTGAATCTAAAAATATTACAATTTATGAGAAAGGGGGTTCGCTTTAGTATTCTTTATTTGTATTGGGGTTGAAGCTAAGAAGTGTTGCATTTACGTGATTTGACTATATTGTGAATATTTATTTTTTAATATTAGTCTTTTTTTAGAATATTTACACAAATCTTTACATACAATCTTTATTTTTTAGCTTTACGTTGT
>DWNA01002724.1:0-11172 GCA_018249835.1 Heliconius besckei
CGATTATTTATTAAATATATTTATGAAATTATTTTCGGTTTTCAATAGAATTTGTAAGAAAATATAAGCCTAAATAATTAAAATAAGTTAAAAAAGAATAATAAGTGGAGATTTATTATTAGAAAAATATCTGAGTAACCGAAATGAACCAACAAAAGAAGTAAAAGTAACTAAAGGAAATTCTTAATATTAGAAAAAGTACCTAAAGTGCCGTGCGCGCGTACTAAACATTTTTCTATATTAAATAATTATTAATTTTTGCGAACAATATTAAATAAAATCCCAAATTATTAAAATTACGATATTTTAAGTGTATAACATCGGTATTGATAACCGAACTGAGATAAATTAATTATAAGCAGCAAATAATTACATAAAAAATAATAGTAATTCGCAAATATATAAAAATTTACAAAACCATCAAAGTCATCTGCCCGTTCGCGTCGGTCATACTATACCACTCGTAGGTTAGGTCATTTCGGATCAGTGTCCTATATCTATATCTATAGTATATATCAACGAGGACTTTTTTAAACAATATTTTAGGGACAATATTTTTGTAGAACATTGTTTTTGTGTTTCATAAGGTTGAGTCGCGCCATGTATGCGTTAAGCAAACTCATTTTGGGTGACGTTTTCTAACAACAATCTTTGCAAATTGTTGCTTAGCAACGGCGGTTGTTATAAACATGGCGGAATAAATTGCATGTCAAATTAATAAGTATTTTAATATACTAATATATATCGACAATATTACAGATATAAGAAAAAAAAGTATCCTATGTTCATCCCGAGACCCTCAAGTATCTCTATATCAGTATTTTATCACAATTAAATTAGCGGTTTGGCCCTGATTGTGTAAAAGACAGACAGACAGACAGACAGAGTTACTTTCGAATTTATAATATAGGTATGGATGGATTATGTAATGCTTTGATTCGGCGGAAAGTGGAGAACGGAGAGTCTTAACACCAGGTTTCCTCTGCCTACCCTATTATGCGGGAAAAACCGTGAAACTGAAAATAATAACACAAAAGCTTAACACCTGTTCGTAATTATAGTCATTACGATAATTACTTCGCAAGTTAAATGCGCTTTTCTTGACAACAAAGACTTGTTTGCTAAACCATCTGTGGACTTTTAAATTGTGTATGGTGAGAATTAGAGATAATGAGGCTTTTATTTTAAAAGTAAAACTTTATTTTGATGTTTTTTTACCTTCATGTGGAATACATACATGCAGCACTCTTCATTTGCTGTCCAATTCTGGAGTCATTGTGTCTTTAGTGGCGGTAATTTGCTTCGACACCAGAGCGAAGAAATAAAAGTACTAAATATTTAATATCCTCAAGCGTGAATCGAACCCAGAACCTGTCGCGGTTAAAGACATACACTTGTGCCCCTGCGCCACGATGCCGTAGTAATAGTAAAGTACATATATATATATATATAAAACGATCGCTTTTATCTGCGATTTCACCTAAATTTCGGCCAAATGATAATAGCTAAGAGTTGCGTATGACATATGATCCTAAGCAAAGGAGGTAGCTGACCTCAGCCACAGTGGGATACCTCGAAACAATTAATGAGATATAATATAGGTATACTTGCTACTATAGATGAAAATACAGTTTACTACTACAAATGGTCTGTCGAAGACATCTGAGTGTTTTACAAGCGACGATTATTTAACACTTATTTATTTTCGATTTTCTAATATATTAGGTACTTAATAAATACATAACAAATCAAGATATAAAAAATTGTGCTAAGTATATAACCCAGCAAAAAGGTTTTCCAGTAAATTGTATTATACTATAAAAGGAATACCCTTTTTAATAGTATAAGGTTCAACATTTATATTCATTTACTCGCACGATTTAAAAAGTAACACCTGATGCCTGAAAGTATTGGGACTTTTAGTGCGGCCTTTCATATTCACGAACAATGTCACGCTGAGCGTGGCGGCGGAGGCGTGACAGCCTCTCTACTCTCTCTATGAAATGTTTGCCCGCGAAATGACTATCTATTGATCGTTTAGAGTTTTGCAACTACTACGGGTGAGGGTTTTTGTTTCGGTATTTGTCAAATTTTTACTTTGGAAGTGGATTTTTTTAGTTTTTTCTTTTATACAGAATGTAATTTTTTTAACTTGGAAAATTTTGACTTGTGGAGTAAAATTCAAGTAAAGTCCAAGTTAATATAGAAGAATTCATAAGTAGACAGATTCATAAGGACATTTAAGATTTTAGGGTTCTGTATACAAAGAGATAAAACTTCACTGTCACCATGCTGTATCTCCTGTCTGTCTGTCTCTGCTGTATTTCAGTAGTACATTGGAGGAACTTTATATCAGTTACACGTTGACTTTCCCAAAATAGTACTAGATATATAAAATAAAATTATTTAGAAAACACAGAACGTTGTAGACATTAAATATGTCAGAAACAAAATCTAAGTATCAACTTTAAAAACTTTGCTTTTTTTTTAAATTGCAAGTGTCCATTTCAAGCCCCCGACGGACGGACGGTCACGGAATATTAACTAGCGGAATGAGATAAAAATAACCTCCCCCGCTCAGGTGACGTCGTCCTGGCTGGGGCCTGACTTCGGTAATTTGACGCCTTTATCCCGCTCATGCTGCTGGTAATGACAGATGGGAATACTTTGACGGGGATTTAACCGACGGACATTTTGATAATATATGTATATAAATATGTTATATTTTGTTTATGTTATGTATTTTTTGTGCGATTGTAACGCGACTGGTTGTGGGTTCGATCACTATTGTCATTTCTTTGCACTGGTGTCGAGGCAAACTGTGGCGTTGAGTTGCGCCACTAAACAAAGGAGAATGGAGCATTTTTACACTAAGTTAGGAGGTCTATAGCGTGAGACTAAAAAACCTTTCCCGTTCCTTCACCTTTTTCCTAAATAAACTTTTTTTATAATATTGGTAAAGTTTTCATACAGTTCATAAGAGTAAGGACTTTTTTCTATAAAAGCTTCTGAAACGGTGCTATTACATTACTCCTATATGGGCGTAGGTACGGCGTGGTTGGAGACTATCAATGATTATTGCGAAAAAACCCTACTGTTTTATATGTCACTGGGGCTTTCGCCCTAGCATAATAAAATATAAACTATTTTTATACAGTTTTTTTTAACTTTACGTCTAATCGGAAGAAGACAATAGTGAAGAAATAGAAATATTTGACTTCCCGAGTAAGAATCGAATTACATTCAATTCAAATTTACGTTTATGTCTATACATCCGCAGCTGTTGTGTTTGCAGCCCTACGCTGTGCTACTGCGCCACCAAGGGCTAAACTAAATTTATATAATCTTTAGTTGACTTCATTTCATAATTGCAGATTTTCAGCTTCAGCTTGGAGGTGTATCCTCCAGAGGCTGAGGGAACTTGGGAACCTACTTAGTGTTGGAACTGTTTTCTCATTAAAACTCTTCCGTTCCCCACTTTTCGTCAAATTCTGAAGGTATTGTATGTTAAGTGGCGGAACTTTTATTTATCAATTTTGAAAAAGATCATTCATTACCAAAGCAGAAATAAAAATATTAAATATTTTTTTACCTACGAAGACTTAAAAATGTGTTCTACACATAAGAAGATAAACACAAAGTAAATATCTAATAGTAAATGTCACCCTAACGAGAAACGATAGAATACAATAAAAATAACAATCGCTGTGTTGACTGCTTGTTATCTCTGCCCTTTGAGCTAAAGGACGTATGAAATAGACGCATAAACAAAAATTATAGAGAAGTCCGTTGGACCAACGGAATTTTGACAACATATATTTTTGATATTTTGTTTATTTTCGTTTCATATGTTTTAAGTAATTTCCAATTTAATTTACTCTCAATATAATAATGTCTTTGACAAATCTTATGTTAATTATACATCTTGAGGACTAATGTTTTACTAAAAAAAACTGAAAAAAATATTTCGCCATCTGGGCTATAATGATAGTGAGATGTAGGTATATAATAAAGTAGACATGCATCATATTTTTGTCTAAAATCGTTCATCGTTTATGTTGATGTGATGGGTATTGTTAGGACGTTCTTTTAAAGTCAAGAGCAGGTGATTGATCACACTCCTCATAAGACTAGGTATACTTACAAAATATGATCTGTTTTGAACATTGTATTTTAAGTATTGTAACAATTGTAAGTATTGTAGTACTTACTATATAAGGTAATTCATCGAATTTTGGATATTCCAATTTTTTGGATTATCCAAGTTTATTGTTTTTCTTTCTCTTTTGTTTTTGCTTTACATTTTGTGCCAAAAACTACGGCCTCTGCGAATCTCTTTCGCTTGGGCCACTGTCATTACACATAAGTGCCCTCCGGAGGATCCTCATGCGTTTAACGTGACCTTCCTTTAGTGTCATCAATACTGTGTTCTCGAAGATCTTTCGAGGTCTCCCTCTGCCTGTCTGACCACTCAGTAGCTCCATAAACCTTTTTTGCCTATTTTGTATCTACAAAATTTATTGAAGTAAAAGATTAATGTAAGTGCATACTATAAAAGAAACTGTTTGCGCCATTTAATTACAAGCTATATTTCCACGACCTCATTCATTACGGCGCTCAAATAACGATAATTTCAGCACAAGTGTTCGAAAAGCATTCGAAAATGCATTCACAATGTCGTTTGTATGTTGAAAAGTACTCGTTGTATAAGTACTTTTGAGTTTATAGCAGCCATGAAGGCAATTCCACACGGACTGTGCCCTCGAGAGCACTCAATTTAAAACCCCAAGTCTTAATTAAATAAATTACGCAACTATAAAAAAGTGGTATTTCAGCAGCGTGAAAGGTTAATAAGAAGAAAATGAATGGGCGGAGTTACGTTCGACTTTACGTTATAAAAATATTGCTATATTTTTGGGTTCATTTTGCTAACAAATTATCTTAAAATTGTCCCTTATCTATTATATTATACTCTTATCGTATACAGGTTGTTATTTTTTATGATATAATTGAGACGCGCATTAAAAAGAAAATGGCGTCGCGAGGTTAACTTGACTCGTATGATTTTATAGTATGGCAAAACAAAAAACATGTAGGTATCTTTACGCTTTTTTCCCTTGACTATTGGTGTAGATTATGGACGTTATGCCCATTTTTGTTTTAAATATGTTAACCATATCTTGCTCGCCACCGTGGACGCACTGGAACACTACGTAACTTCTGCCTACCCTTCACACATAGCAGGTATTTCGCACATAGAAGGGCCGGCAGAATGAACCTAATGTCCGTTCCCATTAAAACACTTCGAATCCCGAATTCTGGAGGCATTGCAAGTTGAGTGGCAGAATTCAACATCGCGCTTTGCCTTCTTCCCAGAGGGAAAAAATAGAAATATTAATCATTTAATTTTCTCCAGTGGGAATCGAACCCACAACCTGTTGCGTTTAAAGTTATACTTTTAATGCATTTCATAATCTAATTTGAATGGTAGTCATCCATTGTGTACCTTCCCGAAAAGGGTGATTAACACTTATTGCCTGTCGCGAGGCTTTATCGATTTTTCATTAAAGTTTCTAACATGCATAGCACTTACAATAGAATTTCAATTTGAATATTTTAAACTGACTCTTTAACAACGTAATTGTCACCTGGCTGTATCTACATCACTTTTATGTTATATATATGTATATCCCGCATATATCATATCGTAAATATTAAATAATTCATTTAAGTGAGTGGGAATCGCACCCAAAACCGTCGTGTTTTAAAATGTTTTGAATGAGCTTTTGCATCTGAGCCACAACGGACGTGACAAAAGGGGAATATATTAAACAGTATACGAGAAGCCATTACACGTGGTATGCACCAACTGCACTAAACGGGTCTGCGCACTTCAGTCAATGAGGTGATTTACATTTATCGCCGAAAGCGGACCCCCCATCGATTTCTGATTAAGGGCCCAGGTGCGCTACGTAAATTATTGGAATTGAATGGACGAAGTCTTCTTTTCGTTACAACTACTTTGACAGTCACTTTTATATTATAATTGAATGTAGGAAAAGGTTTGTGATGGCGTCGACAAAAACTCCTTAATATTATTTTTTATATTTTTAAAGCATGTTACTCTTTCGTGTTGAAATAAAATTGGACACTAGGTTCCCAGCTTACCTCTGCCGTACCTGCTATGTGCGGTATAAAGCGTAAGAGGAAAAATCTTCATAAGACATTGCGCAAAGTGGCAGTACTGAACGCCGCGTGTTACTAGGGTGACGAAATGAAAATAATTCATTTACCTAAGCGGGAATCGAACCCATAACGTTCAAATAAACATGCTTCCTAAAATATTTGAACCTACAACCGTCTTGCACACTTTAACACCTCCAACTTAGTCGTCCTCACGTTTGGGATCATATTTCCATCAAACACGAATTGTCTCGACACGTGAGGAAAAGAGCAACGTAAATTAACATTGACTTGAAGAAATAATGTCTTTTTTTCAGCTTGTTAAAAAACTTCGTTTCCCACTTTCTGCTAAATTCTCGTGTGGCGGAACTCAATGTCGCGCTTTGCACTATTACCAGATCGAAGATACGAAAATTTCAATAAATAATAATTCATTCCCCCGAGTGGGAATTGAACTCACAACCGTCGCGTTTACAATCACACACATACTTGTGCCACTGCCCTACGAAGGCTTCCTTACAGCATCTTAAGCAGCATAATATATTACGTTCAAAAGATCAAGAGCTCTAAGGGTGAAATAAATTAAGTTGGCACGTATTAATTAGGAAGGCGTCACGAGGAAAGATCTCTCCGTTCTATCTAAGGGGACACAAATCTGTGCGGTTGAACAAGCTGATTATCAAGTTAAAAGGATGGCCGCCGGAAACCACGTCTACTACAAGAGAAGGAGGAGGATCTAGTTAGTAGAATTGAAACAACGTTATTACGCGGCAAACGTCAAGTAACCAGCTGGTAGAGCCTTGTGAAGCTTTTATTTAAATATATACTGGAATTTAATTTAAAATATATTCGTTACAAATCTGTGGTGCTCTCTTTTGCTGTCTTTTTGAGTTGTTTCGTTGCTTGAATTTACTTCTATTATTTTAAAATTGTTTAATTATGTATTTAATATGGCGTCAACTAACAAATTTAATAAAATTTAAAGTTATTGAACTCATTCGTTTTGTATTAAGCTTATAGGTAGCTTCTTCTTTCAGCTTCACGCTGTATCCTGCAAGCTGCAGGGTAGCATTATGGAGCCTAGTGCTAAGATGGTCTGCTCCCTACTTTCCGCGGAATTCTGAAGGCATACCGTTTTGACTGGCGGAACTTTATAAACAAATGTATAATTCCATTTAAAGCTATTGCTACTATAGGTCATCAAAGTAATTCTATAAAATATTTTATATCTATAACTTTATACCGCAGGGAGGGCATTGGAGCTGATACGATCAGAAATTCGTTGATACGGACATGAATACGGATAAGCGTAAATCATCGAGTGAGTACATAAAGCCGTCTGGTGCATTTGGTGCATCACATAAATTGAATATTTTTCTCCACTCAAGTGGGTATTTTAGTATTATTTATTGGAATCCATGGATATTTCTGTTGTATACTGCGGTGATATGAATTTTAAATAGTTACTTAAACTGACATTTGTAATTCTAAATAACGATATTTAATTCTATTTTTTTTAAGATATCTAGTTAAATATCGATTCTTATTAGCTAACGGCCAAAAAAGTTTAGGTTTTTGGCCGAATTTTGTATGTTTGTAAATTGCTTTATTACCACGTATGTTCGAAATCGCTAGATAGACTTTTTTGGATATAAGTTAATATATAAGAAAAACAATATAGGAAATTCTCCGCACCAATCTCCAATCGAGTAAAAACATATTAAAATAATTATAAAACTCATCTACGTATCATATTTTTTATATTTCATACAAAAATTGTAAAATTTTATAAATAAATATTTCGCCGTTCTGGGTGCATTTTGTATTTAGCCCAGTTATATGAAGTGCGCTTGAGCGTGAAATCTAAGAGGGTTGAAGTTCTACTGACTTAATTTTATTATTTTCTAAAATATTTTTAGAATAAGAACATGCATACATATAAAAATTGATGGCAGCCAGGCTTAGTGGTGCAGAGTCTAACTGTACATACGCGATGGGTGTAAGTTCTATTTATAGTAAAGTACATCACAGTACAGTACCACATCCATTGGCTTCCAGTGGCCTTGACCAACGTCATCGGTCCACCTGGTGGCGAGTGGCGGCGGTGGTGGTGGCGGCTCGCCCACCGAGTGTCGTCGTAGCCGCTCCTCGAGCTCGAGAGCTTCGAAACGGTCTTCAGTTCTCTTCGCTTTTTATAGCGAGGGCCTCAAAAGACTCTATAAAACTAAACAAAATATTTTTTACTTCTATTTAAAAAGCTTACAATATTTGGAAATTATGTATTTAATATTATTTTTTAATTAAAAATTGCTTAACAGATTAGCTTTGCCTTTATATCCCACCGATAAAGCTAAAAACACCGCATTATTATGAAGGAGATCGCATTTTTGTTTACACATTTTGAAAAGGCCATTTGGCGTTAATCCAACAATTTACTGAAAGCCAAAGTGTGCATACATTTAGTATGTAGGTCGTTGCGAATTTTCCGACTCATTGAAAATGTTAAATGTTGCACGGATTTCATCAACGGTTGTAATTCCCTTTTTTGTTTCATTTCATATGTAATGTTGTTTTAAACATTGAGTGACAGGTAATTACTGTACATGAAATAAATTAAATTATAATAATTAATTTTATTATAATAAAGAATTGATTATTGTGTAATTTCCCCCCTTTTTTAGAGTCCCGTACCTCAAAAGACCTCTATAGGATTTTGCCGTTTGTCCGTCTGTCAAGAATACTGATCTCAAGATTGTGTTATGAAAGTGAAATCAATCCTGAAATCGGTACGAAAGCTTCGGTGGGTGAAACCGACTCGCATTTAACCAATTTTTTTACTAATCACTCGTTCGTCTGTTTTCCAAAAAATGTAACCTTGGCTATGTGATTTTATTCCCAATGACACGCTCGAACCGCCATAATTAAAGATCTGAATTTAATAAATAACATAGAACACCTCAAAATATTTTGTTTAATTTGAATTATATAATTAAATTATGTCATCAAAGCGTTTCCCTAATTTCATTAAAAAGTAAGAGAAGCCTCAATCGTTACGGATCAGTAATAATCTTATTAAATGTCAAGTTTTAACAATCTGAGGTCTTCTGTCTGTGACATTAAAAACTTCTTTGAAGCTGACGAGTATGCAATGAAGTTCTGAGATGAAAGAGGATTTGCATATTTAGGGTTCCCTCGCACAAAACAATAATATTAACGTCAATCAAATTTATTGTTTACGGGAAGTTTTTGGAGCTTTTATATCAATTTATATATAAAGGTTATATGGCGGTTGTTGTAAATATTTATCGATTGTTCATAACTGTTTTGTAAGGTCAGAGCTCGTCTAGCTCGGCCTCCCCAAGCCCGGTGACGCTGTAGAGGCCGATATGGCCAACAGCATACTGCTCATTCGAAAAACGAACTGTTTTGTTTTTGTATATGTTTCATTCTTTTAGAACTTATTGTTATATTTTATATATTATAATTTTATATATATTTTATTAAAGACATTTGTAAGTGTGTGGTGTTATTAATTTTTATAATTGTTAGTAGAATAGCTTTCTTCCTTATTTTAATAAGTCCAAAGAGACTACCTAAAGCTATTTTAATATTATCTTTCCTCTGAATTTAACAGCATTTTATGGTAGTCGTCTAAAGTACAGGTAAAAAGCGGTTGAGATTTTTTAAAATGAAGATTAACAATGAGATAGTTATCTTAATTACAAGCCTTTTATATTATCTTAAATTACGGAATAATTACATTTTTATTTTATGACCAGGAAGTTACTTTTTCATTGCTACTTGAAATTTACCATCGTAATCGTTAATATTTTACAAGTTTTCTGCATATTCCAATGTAGACGACGAATTTATTAAAAGAGTCGGTTGAGTGCGAGTCGGACTCGTCCACCGAGGCTGCCATAGTAATTTCAAGATTGTAGGTCTACAGAAAGTGTTACTTTTAAAGTAAACAAACTTAATTTGGCAGGCATATATGCACTCCTTTTGTATGAGATAAACCTTCCACATATAAGTTTGTAATTATTTTTTCAATGAAATACCTATAAATTTCTTGTTTCGCCATAGTAGACCCCGGTAAAAGAAACAATAGTTGTTGATTTCGGTCTCACTCATGGTATATTTACGAGTAGAAATTTAATTAACAATTAATTAAAATGTGGGCCGCTAAATACTAATTATTTATTATAAACTTAAACAATATTATTATAAATATTATACAAGCATTGTATGACCAAAAATAAATCAGTACTTAGCTAATGAAACCAAATCTGCGGTTACATGGAAAATTCAAATATCCACATTTATAATTTCCAACGGAAATATATTGGTGAGGTCATTGGTCAACTCCAACTATTACATTATATATTGTAAATAATGCATTATTTAAATACTGGTGGACCCGTACGCGGCCGCGCCCGCTTGAACTATACGAATATTCATTAAATATATTTATGAAATTATTTTCAGTTTTCAATAGAGAGATACGTTTTCTAACAACAAACTTTGCAAATCGTTATTTAGCAACGACGGTTGTTATTATGGCGAAATAAATTGCATGTCAAATTAATTAGTATTTTAATATATTGACTTGAATATGTTAACGGTTATGAAACCGATATATGGTTTTCGTATCGATATCAAAAACGGTTTTCAGATATCTTTTTTTTCGAATTGTCAATAAACGCAAAATCATAATTATAACATTATAATATCATGATAAATATATGTAATTAGTATTACATATAAATAAAAACTATAATCTAATGTAAAAAAACAATATTTAGTAATTAAATTGAAATAATATTAAAATACAAAATCATATTCAAATTTCAACTTTATTTATTTATTTAGAAGTTCGATTTCATAACGACGAAATAATAACTTGTAGATGTAATGTAAGAAAACCGCCGAAACATGAATCTGTTAGTTAGTTAGTTATCGGGTATTCGCTTCATTTCTTTTACACCC
>DWNA01002725.1:0-11170 GCA_018249835.1 Heliconius besckei
ATAATTTTAACGGTAACAGGATTAAGCACAAAGTAAAAAATAAAATGATCATTGTCACCTACACACACACGCAGTGGCACTAGAGTTATGACTTGTTTGTCTTCGCAGACTAATTAAAAAGTTTGTTTCGTCGACTTTCGTGTAGATATGGCGCCGGCGTAAAGTTACTATTAATTTGTTAAAGGGATAACAAAAAAATCTGCTTTACGCTGTATCCCGTATGAACCTATCAGGGTAGGCAGGGGGAAGCCTAGTGTTAAGACACTCCGCTGCCCATTGTCCGCCAATTATGCAGGCATTGCGTGTTGAGTGGCGGAACTCAACGCCTCGCTTTTACCTCGACACCATAGCAAAGAAATGAAAATATTAATTATTTCATTTACTCAAGTGGGCATCGAACCCACACCTTCCGTTTACAATCATATTCTTGTGCCCCTGCACCACGACGTCAAAGGTCAGGCCTCTAATCAGATAGTCTATTTAGTAACGAATCCTACCTATCTGAATATTTTTGGGCAAAAAATGTTCGTAAAGTCATTAATATAGTGATGTAGCAGACGTATGACTGGCTGAACCTCATATGAATATTTATGGGCGGGTTGGCACGATCCTACAGATAATGGAATATGCAGACGGTAGTAGATCCGATTAGTTTGCTGGCACAATTAGCGGACGCAGGCTGTATGAAAATATTATGTTGTTTATTTATTGTCAATCAATATTGTTAAGAGAAATAATTATAATTATGTGTTTTTATATATTTGGAACGGAACAGAGTGTCTTAACACTAGGTTCTCTCGGCCTTTCCTGATGTGTGCGGGATACAACGTGAAGCTGATAAAAAAAAAAATTTTTTTGGTAACGAAATGGTGGCAAAAATCTTCGGTAGAAAATAAATATTTTTTTTATAATTTAAATTATTATTTATAGTAAAAGAAAAGACAGAAAACACAGGAGAAAAATATAAACTATCGATAATATAATATTTTAGGAGAACATCGACGATGCAATGTATAAAGATTTATGGTTGTAAAGCCAGCTGAAAACGCGCGATAATACAATCCTCTCATAAGCACGAACCTTAATAATGTCAAGAATAGCAAATTCAATTATGTTTTTTAATTTTCTTGTTGGCATAAACAAATATAGTTTCATCTATATCTATTTATCTATTAATAATTTAGTTTTAAATAGAGCTGTTTTATTAATTAGTGTGAAAAGGAAGGTAGGTAATTGATAATCAAAGCTATTATTGTATGATATTATATAACATAGGTTGGCAACGTTTCCTAGCAATTTCTTAATGAAACGATACATCGCGAAGTAATTAGATAAATTATTTAAGTTGTTTGCACAGTTGGAAGGGAGCGACAGTAAGGCGAGCGTGGTGTGGCGCGTCGTGTACTACTTTGTTCTGAAAGAAAAGTTTGTTATGTTTAATGCAACCCCTAAATTATATATTCAAGAAAATTGAATTATTGCAAAATTTTTGTGTTGAAAATATTTAATATTTATTAATAAGTTATCTCTGCCCCTCCTGTTTAATGAGATACATGATGCTCAGAGCATTATTAAATATGCAGTTGTTAATTATTTATATTAATGATTTATTGTTATATATTTGTTACTTTAATTTAATAATTAACTCAAAGGTCAGCTCTGGAGAGACACATGGGTGCGACGGCGACGCGGACGCTCCGGCGCGTCGGCACTAAGCCCGCCCGTACGCCCTAATAAATTGCGATTTAAGTTGTCTCTCGGATAACGCCAACTTTTCCGCGTTTGTTCCGCGCCCGACACTTTTTCCGTCTCTTCATTTCCTATCTCTTACTTTTGTATTTTCCGTTCTTTCTTCGCCGAGATAAACAGGCGAGAAACGTTGAAAGGGGCTTTACAAATTCAAATTGAACTTATCACACAACTTTTTACATTTGTTTCTGGTCTGGAGTTCGAGGGAAAAGAGCGAAGAGGCATTTAATAGTACAATCTCAGGGAAGATTGATGATTTTGTATCACACCTCGCTTCGGGCGGCTCGTAACGAGGTGGATGGCTCTCGACGTGGGTTGCGCTGTCTTATCTGGAATGGAATGTCGTTTTATCTCAAATTACATATATTACCTCGATCGCTCTCGAATCGCTCACTTTTATGTTTCTATAACGACCATTTCAAAGTTTTATTTAAGTAATCCTAGTATCACGTGAAAATAAAGGGAAGCACAAAAGTCAAGCTTATTAAGGTATTCTAGTTCCTTTATTAGCCTAGCAGGGTACCGGTAAGACGGTTCCGCCGCATACAGCAAACAGCGTTCACTTAATTGAAGGGCCACGTGAGGGCATAACCGCAGCATATTTATCCCATTATGCACGGCACGACGTCCGCTGCGGTGATGCGAGTCACGTCGTCTGAAACGAATCGCATGTGACATTATTTGTGAAGATCGTGCTCTATCTTCGTCGGCGACATGCTCGGGACGTGGAGGGATTACTCACAAAGAAGTACGATTTCAACGATACGATAAAGAAGCGAGAAGTAATTCTAGGTATTCTCCTAGGGATTGACGCACGGTTAAACTTTTTCGCTTTGTGGCGTTGGTACGTACGTACCTACCTACTCGTACGTATATATTTATTTAATTTGTAACAATATATGTCGCGTGTCCACTGTGTTCATTATACCAACAACACGATGTTTACTTGTGGAACTTGGACACCTACATATACGAGTATGTAGTACGGCGGTGAATTCTCTAAATGTATACTGCGCGTCTATGATAACATAATTTGAATATCACAACAAATTGCTCAATTACAAATCACATCTTACTCGATTGCATTTCAAATTATTACAATAAATATTTGGATGCATTGTATTATTATGTAAATACAACATTATACCTAACATACATTTTGTTATATATTAATTGTTTAATTAATAAAAAAATTAAAGTAATTTGTGTTTTCAATTTAGTTTTGTGAAAATACGATAATTCTATATAATTTCGAAAATTCAACTTTTAATAAATTATCTGTGCCTATTTACAATAAAATTAGTCTACATTACACTTCCATACTTATAATATAATAAATCAAAAACAATATAATGTGGCGCTTAATTAAAAAGTTCAGTGGGTGGTAGAAGGAAGTAAAAAGATAAAGGGGCACATTAGTTAGAGGTATGTGACTCAGCACAATATTGGCCGAGGCCGAGGCGCTCCTGCTTGGTATTCGCTACGCAGCCTCGCTGTCCGGTCGGCGATACCCTCGCGACTCCCACTCACACCAGCATTATCTTCAATATTACTATACAATGTACACTTACATGTGTCTAGATATTTTCCTTTTAGATCTTCATTTTACTGCTTTTCTCGTTCTGCTCGAGTATTTTGTATTGAGTTCTGTTCAAGTATATATACAAAAATACGAGTATATGTGCAATATTTCGAATGGGCTCGCAATTATTGCAAAATATCCATTCATTTTTCCGACGGTTCGCGGCGCGCTCAACCATGCGTGACTTTGTTTTTGTGCGTTTGTTCAGTGTCTGGTCGCGCTTTACTGTGGTTATTTTGTTATTTCGAAAACCATTTGTCGTGAAATAAAACAGTTTTCTGATATTTGATCAACAATTTGTAGCGCAGAAACATTACCGCACATATTTTATGTAATTGTTTGTAGTGTCCATCGCGCTGTGCGGCGAAGTTGGCTTGTTTGATGAATCGACACAACAATGCTAATGACATTTTGCCTGTTTATTTGTGCCCGAATATTTGTGAATATTCCGATACAAACGAGGTGAAAAGATTCAATGGATTCGATAGAGCAGTCCCTAAGTCCCAAATTAAATCATGAAACATTTCTGCACCTGTCTGAAGCCTCGCGAGGCACATTTGCTTGCTCTGTCGTCTCATTCTTATATTATTTTCATGAAATCAAATAAGAGCAAATAAAAAATGAGATTCATACAGCCAAAAATCCAAGTTTCAAAAAAATTTGGAATAATAATTTTATGACATGATCATTAACAAAAATTGAAAATAAAATATTGATTGCATAAATTTTGGTTATATTTATTTCTAGATCGTTTTGGTATTATTTATACTAACGCACGTATGTATCCTTTAAAATATATTGAGAAACTATCTATAACTTCCGTATTCGTTGAGTGTTAAGGATTTAGCCGCCCATTCGTTTCAAGGAACTACTATCTCTATCTGGTCCATCGAATGTGAGAAAAAGCTGCGGTTTTAGCGGACAAATTCCTTCCGATTTAGTCACGTAGCTGTGCGATGGGCCTCTTAACAGATTTGGTGAGCGTATGCTTAGGATTGGGTGAGCTATTTATTGAAAGGGATTGAACAAGGATGTAGCACACATTTTTCGCAAAGATTTTGGACGTTTATTTTGTGTTAGGCTTTAACAGTTTATATACGTTACATCATAAAAATTAAATAAAAGATACCAACAAATAACTAAATATTATAACAATTCTATAGCAACATAAAATGTGTAGACAAACTAAATTACTAGTTGTACGTCATTTGGCGTGTAATTACAATGCGCAGCTGACGCGTCGGCAGCCCGGCACGTGCTACGCCGCTACGCCGCTACGGCTACGAT
This sequence comes from Heliconius besckei, assembly GCA_018249835.1. Taxonomy (NCBI): domain Eukaryota; kingdom Metazoa; phylum Arthropoda; class Insecta; order Lepidoptera; family Nymphalidae; genus Heliconius; species Heliconius besckei. Next base: position 4,619 of record DWNA01002725.1, read on the forward strand.
ACCATCGATATTGTCGCATAGTGCACCCGTAGAAGCGTGGCATATTGAACAATATTGCATCAATATTCCTAGCAAAATAGTTTATGCGACACACTGAATGCTTACTAAATCCGATTTTATGAAATAATATTTGTTTAGTTTCATTCAAAAAATATTTAAGAATTAAATATTCTTTATTATTTTATTTTTCTACAAACAGATTACATAACCAATAAGCGCACTTTTACATATAGATAAAATATATACCGCATCCTTACTGAAACTTGGCTAACGTATATATGTTACCTACATTTTATTTGAAAAAATGCAAAAAAACTTGACCACAGCTAATGTAGCTTTAGTCTACAATCATTCATTTTCACATTCTCATGTTTCAAACTACAAAGCCTTTACTACCGAACAATAGTACCGGAAGATTTTTAAATGAGCTTCAGCAGTTTTATACTTTGGCAAGAAACTAATTCTCTCTGCGAATGTATTCAGTAAACTGTTTAGAATTCAAGCTGTGCTAATAAAAAAATAAATTTATTCCAACATATGAAACTTTTAGACGTCGTGCAAACATGGATAATTAAGAAGCGTGAAACCGTTTTGAATATTTCATATGTATGAGGACATGGCTACTAGATGAATATTATGTTAATTTACGTTTCTAATGAATGTCTTTGTGATAAAAATGATAATTTTGTTATATGTTTAATAATTTATCCGTATTAACATTTACATAAAATCAAATTACAATTTCTTTTTTATAAATTATAATATTTGTTTATGGCAACACAGATAAAAAAAATCTAATAAAAAAAAATAAACGTCCATCATAAAACAAACAGCGGACGCTCCAGTTCCCCCGTGTCATTTACTAAACATACGTTCGGTGAGTGATCGCAACAAAACCATGATGCCGCCACATTGCGCGTGTAATTGCGAACGACGAGCCGCCATTAATCTCGCTAACACTCGATAAAACGCAAGTCACCGTATAATGTAATTCTCGCTCTTGATTTTATAACGCATATTGTAAAATCACTAGATATTATTAAATAAATTTTGAAATTTGCTGATTAAAGTGAGGTGGTTGCACTTAGTGCAAGTTTGGCACTGTGTCAAGTTACGGCTATGCTCGATTCGCATATCGATTAGATTGCTGTCTTATTATACTTGTTGGCATTACTGGTATTAACTCTACGTACATATATATATCGTATATGATATTAAATATCACTGATAAAATGTAAATTAATAAAATAGTAAAATATAATGTGAAATTCATTTGAGCGTAATTGATACATACAGTATTTTTATTTATTAAAACAATTTACGTAGATGTTTTTGAGTATTTAATAAATTATCCTTTAGGGTTCCGTATTTCTAAATGACGAAACTGTCCGTCTGTCAAGAGCATTTATGTCTAGATTGCGGGGATGTATCCATCTGAAATTAATATCAAATACTTACGAGTAGGTCTACGGTCAAATAAGAATATTATTTATTCTATTTGTTCATATAAATATAATTTTGGTCTATTCCATAAATTATTTTTAATACTAATAATAATAGGTACTTACCTATATATAATTAACAATTATGTAAATAAATAAATAATAAATAAAGTAATCGCAGGAAATTAAATCAAAATATTGATTTTAATCGTGTTCCAAGGAGAAATGAGGCTTGGGAAACTAGCAGCCTAGAGAAAACACATTTGTCTTGTCCCGGCCTGTTAGCGTATATTACGCCGCGCTGAGACATCGCCTGCTGTGCTGCTTAACTTTGTTTCTCTTACATTAAGGTATTGTACGTTTTTCATCATTATAGAGAACCAGTGTTCAATTATTATTTAAAAACTATTTGAGACTCAAAATCCTTTATTTTTGTTATGGGTATATGTATATAACATATACAAATGTAACTTATTTTCGCGTCCGTTCGCGGTCTGTAGCATTTGTCACAATAAAATTTCAGTCTACATATAGTCCACTTTTCATCTTCATATGCTGGATTGCAGAAGTATCTATTTTAAGCCATAGAAACATTTATTAAAACATTAATTTAAAAAACCACAATTAGGGATAACCCAAGGTCTAAGAGGTATGAAGATGTCACAATCAATTAAGTATTTTAAATGTTATATCTAATAATCATCCTTAAAAAAAACTTCAGTGCATCTTTCTCAATTAATATTTTTTTGTTTAATTTAGTTTTAGAATGGACGAGGCGAAAGAGGTATGTAGAGGCCGTAGTGTTTGGAGCTCCATCCTCCTGGCTACCCCGCTAGGAATACAGCGTGAGCGTAAGTAATGATATACGAGTGTAACCAAGGTTGGTTAAGGGGCGGACAGACTATGGTAACTACCACTTTAACATCATGTACTTATGCTCGAATATTTGCGATTTTCCAAAAAACACAATAACTTTTACAAACAATTAAAAATTAAAATATACAATACAATTACAATTGAAAGCATCTGGTATTCCAGTAGAATATCTGTAAATTTTATCTACTGTCTACTGTGTTACTAGAAGTCTTTTTTATTGTTCACGTACCGAGCCAAGTATTTACATTTCTTATCAGAGAGCCATATTCGAACAATGTTTGACAAAAATTATAAATAAGATATGTTATCGAGAAATTTCAAAATAGAATCCAAAATACTTGGCTTGGAGGCGTATTTAAATTTATATTTTCATTTCTTCGCATTGGTGTCGGGGCAGAGCGCGGCGTTGAGTTCCGCCACTCAGCCTACCCTGCCGTACGCGAATACACCGTGATTAATGTGTATAACTTTCATTACATATTATAAAAGTTCTTAGGATACTTAGGATACTTAGGATAATAATCCAAAAAAAATAGTAAGTATCTAATTAAAGTAAGTTCTACAAAACATCTTATAAAAGGTGTAAAAATAAAAATACAATATATACTCGTAAATGTCGTCGATGAGAAATGTTTTGTCGCTCGTTATCTTTCACGCATGTGTGATAGTTACGACAAAGAAAGTAGCAAAGCTGGCGCCAAAAAGTCTCCTCACTTCTGTCCCCTCTAAATCTTATACCAGCACGGTGTCATAATGCAAGCAAGGCACAAACATGTCTTCCTACGCTAGCCTTGTTAAGTGGTTTGGAAGAAAAACATCAAGAAACTTTTTCTTATTATAGTAACCAATTTCAGGCATATGTAGGACAATAGGCATATGACGCAAATAAGACGCTCTTATGATGTGATCAACTTTAATTTTGCTAATTTCAGATTCGAATGAAACAGTTTGAAAAGAATCTGTTTAAATATCTTTAATCTACCAAGGATTTAATAAGTGAGGAACAGCAAAAACCGCCAGATAACGCCCCTCAGGAACTTTTCAAAACATCCCTCGTCCGCAATTTTTGTAAAACAGACTTCGTAATAATAACCTTTGTAATTTCTTCAAGTAACTTTACAAGTTTATGAGTATACCTCAAAGCGAATTGCTATAATTCTTCATATATTATGTACAAATCTATTCTGTTGACTTCGTCTTTGTTTATTTGCGTTATTATTTAGGAACTGTTACAATTTCCTGAAATATTTAATTTACACTGTGTTATTTTGAAAAGTGGGTAGAATATGCCTAGAGGGCAAAAGAAATAAAAGATTTTGTGAGCAAATGTTTTTGTATTTAATTCATTTTCGGTCAATCTTTATGAAACTCAGAATATTAGACTAAATTCCCTTCATTGAAACAAAACCCACATCCATCGTTATTCATAAGGCACGTCTCAACATAATGGGACCACGGCTGGTATTGCTATGAACTGATAGACCATGTTTCATGTTATTTTCTAACGATGCGTCTGTATGTGGTTGAAACATTATATCATTTTTAAGCGTTTAAAATTTAGTTTAAAGTTTTGCATTTTTTTTAATAAAAGGTTATAAAATACCATTCTAAAATCTATATTAATCTTGTTTATTTTAAAAATCATGTCTAAAATTACTATTTTTTATCACTCAATAGTAGACCATGAGAAAATCTCATTTTAATACGTACATAATATATATCATTATATATACTGGATCCGAAGACTAATAAGAATAATTTAAATTATTGGCGAGGAATATCGAATATTTTTAAATATATTAAGGAAAAATTGAGGCTGTCGGTGACGTCTGTCTCTTGTGAATTCCTCTGCTCGACTATATTTAAGCGACCGGCGTCCCCCGTGCCCGACCCTAACCTCTCTACGACGATTTTTTTCGTGGGGACATCATAATAATAGCTCTGTATTACTTCAGGAGAAATTCCAAGAAGTTTATAACTCGAGATGAGTTTCGTGTTCCTTGTCATAAATAATAAAGCGGTCGTCGACTACAACGTTGTGCAGATTTTAAGTGAAGTAAAAATTTAAGAAATAATTTTACATTTTTGGGGCCCCGAGTCAAAAGGGAATTGTTAAAAGTTCTTTAAGTTAATGAATCTTTTGGTTAGATCACCCCGATGCTGTCCCAATATATTAAATGGAACACTGTTAATGGAACATCTTGAGGTTGTCATTAAAATATATATTTTTACCTATATATTCACATAAAAAAGTAGATAAGTTCATATCAATTTAATTTAACGCTTAAAGTATCTAACGTGGCTGGGAACTAGCTACAGGCACTATTCTCTTCTGTGCTGTCTACAGATTCTACTTAAGTTAATGGATAAGTTACGAAGGCACGGAGTTTACTTTGTGTTTTCAGGTAGACGGACTTGATCGTGAAGTTTTCTTCGTTAATTTGAACAAGTTGGGAGATTCACAAACCTGTCAGTAGAATTTAAGGAAAGATGTTCTACGGTGTCTATTTTAATTATATTACACAAAAATAGTATTTACAAAATATTTCCGATGAACCAACTTTTGCACCAAGAATATTCTATTATATTAAAGAATATTTGTTAAAACAATATTAGTTACAATTTCACAGCTTATATATAAAAAATAAGCAGTGATTGATATAAAGGGACGAGAGTAATTTCAAACAACCTTCCGCAGAGTCTTCATTAAAGCTAACATTCATGGCACGCAACACCAAATTACAATAAAGTTAAAAGTTATTTCCAAAAAAGCAACTTGTCCAAAACTTCCCCCGCCTAAAGAATTATGAAGATTAGCATAACAAAGTAAGCTGGAACTGTGTTCAGAGAATGCGTCGCCCTTTGGAACTCACCGATGTTGGGCACAATTTATGTAGGTTGCAAAAGCAGAAGAAAACGTTAAACCGGTGGAAGTTTCTGTGTTATGGCTTAAAATATTAAAGATATAATTTAGAATGAATGATTGTGCCACAACCCACAAGCAAATAGAACAGGACCTGTTATGAAGCTATACAGACTTGGAGAATCATCTTTACCAACTACCAACCAATTTCACTAATGGAATTTATACTATTTCAAACTCATATTCGTTCAATTAAATACGTCGAAACTTTAAAAAGATTCTTGAAATATATAAACTTAACTACACTTCATTTTAAATTATATTAATTTATTATTATTATTACAAAAAAATATTTGAATATATTATTTAAACATGATTAGGATAATAACGAGAAATTTAGAAGTTTTAATTTGCAAAGAATTATGAAAAGCCTAAGCTGTAAAGGTTTTAGGAATCGTCTAAGTTTATATATTAAAACTAAAAAAGAGCCTTGCAGCTTGTACGTGTTCTTTGTCTCAAGTTTTGCGCTCACCTCTGAGGGAGCCTCCCCTCAGCAACTAATATTAGTCAATTAGGTATTCAGGACGCGCGTCGCACACCCCGCTGTACGTCTAGTGACTGTGGCCTATACGAGCTCCAGCTTCTCTGTCCTGTAATTCCGCGAGCCTAGTACGATATTTCGCTAGTAACTATCAATTACACTTTCGGAACGGCCCAATTGTATTAGATTGGAAATATATTAAACCAACAAACTGTAGAAGATTCGAACGTATCGTAAATGAAATCATACCAACATTTTTTGCTAACATCGTGTCGAGAAAAGGGAATCTATTTTTTTTTCTATCTTTAAAAATTACTGAGATATTAAGCAATAAAGGACGACGACACTCTCTCAAATGTGTGACGTCACTCTGCGAGTTGTCACTAGGGACTAAGCACTTGCGTACTTTGACTCGTTGACTTCCATTGTTTTTCTTATAGTAAATCTTTAAAATGATAGAAATATAATGAAGAAATATAATATTATTCACATGTACCAATTTCAGTGAAAATACACCCTGATTTTATTTTTTCTGTTCTAGATTTATAATAATAATATGTGGAAACAATGTTTAAAAGTCATGAAAAGAACTGATCCTTTCTCAGCCTATAGTAATGTGCATTTTTGTGAAAATCATTTCTTCCAAATAACTAAACATTTTTCTATCGAATATGACAATTTTTCGAAGCAAAATCTATTAAACTCTCAAAAGATTTAAATTACAATTTATTAAGTGTATAACACTTGTGTGTAGGGGAGAGCGGGGCTACAAGTTCCGATTTTTTATTAAACTCAAATATTGTTATTGTTTCAGTATGCTTACAAACATA
>DWNA01002726.1:0-11169 GCA_018249835.1 Heliconius besckei
CAATAATTAGTGTGTTAGCTTAAGCAACATGCAAAATCAAGTTATGGATAACCAAATTGAAAAATTAAATAAAAAACTGAATTGAAATTATTATAATGGGGCCACATACAAATATTCTCAATCCAAAATCAATAAAAAAAAAGTAAAAAATAAAAATTGACAAATAATAAAGCAAACAATGAAAATGGTAAAAGGCATTTTTGTTTACAATTAATTATATTCTTGTTTGAATAATATAGTGTGAGCTCGATTGTACCTATAAAGATGTGTGGGTGTGAATTTCCTGTAAGGACGTAGGGCTCACACTGACGCACAGTAACTTGTATGGCAAAGGGATACCGCACTCTCATTTTTTGTACCTCAAAATTTATTAAAATAATTTGCCCAATATTTTTTTTAATATAATCTTTAAGAAGTTTAAATATTGCCAGATATTTATTTATCAATATTGCATAGTATATAACCTTGTATTATCCATACTGAATGTTTATGTTGTACATAAGTGTGTATATAGTATATACATATATGTGCATGTGCCATTAGTTATATAAGCAGAAGGTTAGAATTGATTAATTATTTATTGACAAAAAAAAAGTATTATACTTTTCGGCCTAATCTTGATTTTATTCTCGACAACAATGTATGGAACAGCTGATTATTTTTCGATATTTACATATCCTCATAAAATTTTCGTTTTGTATAATTTACTATAACATAAACATGCTCAGATATTTTAATTATCGTATAGGTAAATGTGATTTGCTAAGCGTGGGGTAAAACAACATAACAGGGTAACACTGATCGAACGTTCTCTGCGCATACGTATACCGCGCAGTTTGCCTCGCGTGCTTCCCTTCCCATTATCAATAACATGTTTGCCAGACTATACCTGTATAATTCTATTAAATTGAATTAACTATTTACACAAGTATCTCTCCACCACGTGCAGGCAGCTATCTCACTTCAACATAATCTCTAATCTTTCAAATTTAGAAAGAATAATAAAATCGATTTTATTATTATTTCCATCACTTTAATTAATCTGTTCCGATTTTCGCCACTTACTAAGACTTCATTTTGAAGCAATAATAATAAAAAGTGTAAATAAAGCGTATTTTTTTGAGAAATTTTGACAATGGGCACGTATTGTGTGTAATAACACTTTTTTGATTGTTTTTATTAAATAGTTTGTACAGAGTTGGCCGGGCTGTCACAACACCGTGTAAAATTCGATTGGAGTTTTTAACGGTGACTGCGTCTGATGAAGTGTACTGTGTAAGGTGCTTTTTGTTTTTTTTATCTTGAAAATATTTACTATTGTATCTATCACGTAATGTATTGTCAGGGAAAGTTATTGCGTCAATTTTAACTTAAGTTTTTCAATAGAAAAAAGAAAACGACGGTAAGTAATAAGAAAGTAAAGAAAATAATTACATAATTTAACATTTTATTTTTCATATCGCTGTACTAAAAACTTAAAATTAGATATAATATATTATAAATAAATTAATTATCCTATCAGCTACCCGAGTTACCAGACCTACTAGATTTTTTAATATACCAATTCTCTTTATATATCTTTTTCCGAGTTCCTGGCTTTTCTGATTTTGGGCTGTTGTTACTGGCCACTGCGGCCAATTCGCTATCTAAAAGACGTGGTAGGGATAAAGGTTCGAAACCATACTGGAACTGGGGTTCGACAAATTGCGTTCTACTTCTATACCTCTGATGCGGCCGCGAGGCGAACGCAGAGTTATCTCGCGAAGCTTCCTTGTTGTAATTGTAGCCCTCTGATTGCGGGACTACTCTATATTGCGATGACTGTTGTTTCTGTTGTGGTGTACCATAATATTCGTATGTGGGAGCCACCGTATATCTTTGCTTCTTCTTTTTATCCTCATTGCCAAAATATACTTCGGGCTTATGATTCTGATATGTTTCATAATAGTCCTCTTTTTTCTTATGGCGCTCTCGAAGGCTTTCGGGTCTGCTGACTGCATAATCTAAATAGTAGTCGTCAGTCTCTTTGTCTCGGACATCTTTGTATTGCGCTCTGGTTAGTGTTGGGTATTCGTCACCTTCCGCTTCATATTGACGAAGTGGAGTTTTTTCTACATTATACTCGTTGCTATAACGGGAAGCGCCATATGCTTCAGGATTGTAAATCTCCTTTTCCACGTCAATGGAAGGCGTATCGAATGCTGGGAAACCATATGCGGCGTCCTTGTATGCTTTTTCAAAATCTTCCTCACTTTCTTCTTGTTTTTTTACCATTTCTGCCATTAGTTTATTATTAGGTTTGTTTACTTCAGCTGTTGTTCCCTCTTTCACAATTAGTCGTTTTGATTTTTCATGCACAACGGGTTCTGATGAATAATAGCTCTGTGGGTGTTCGTACTGATGATGATGTTGTTGATTTTTCTTTTGAACCGGACGCACATTATGATTTATATGTATATTATACTGTTCATTGTGATTTTGTTCTCCGTGTGGCTTATGGGTGGGTAAAAATGTGATATCTTCCTCATATTCGGGAGTTATAGGCTGGATAAACTTCTCCACGTAATGAACTACAGGTTTCTTATGTTGAGGGGACTCCTGACGTAATCCAGCGGCTTCGTCATTAGCAAAGTGATAGTAAACTTGTTCTTTATGTTCTGGTCGAATTTGTTCTTTATGATTAGCCGTCTTTGGAGCATCTCGTTGGTGTTCATGATATTCATTTCTATGTACTTGTTGTGGGTGATGTCTTTCTTCAGTAAATTCTTCAGAAGTATCCTCAGAAGATTCTTCAGATTCATTTTGAGGTGGAGTCTGTTGGTGTTGCTCATGCTGTTCCTTGTTCGTATTTTCAGGTTTGAAATTATAAACTAGCTGTTTAGGACTTTCATTGTTATTTTCATAATGGGCTTGCTGTTTTTGGGTGGGCTCTTTTGAACTATGTGTATAGCTGTAATGTATGGGTTTCTTTTCAGTCCGTTCTTCGTACGAATAGTGCACAGGTTCCTTGTTGGTTTGTTTCTCATAGCTAATACTCACTGGTTCTGATTGTGTTTCTTTATTATAGCTCATTTTATGCTCTGTCAAGGTTTCTTTGTAATTAGGTGATTGTATCTCATATGATATTCCCGGTTCTTCATCAGAAATCTCTCGAGTGTGATGTGAGACATTAACTTCCACTTCATCCTCCTCTTTGTGCTGATTTTGAGGGACTTTTTTCTTATTTTTCTTTTTAGGCGCTTTTGGCTTATTCTTTACTGACTCACTATCATATGCCTTTGTATTTTGTACCACAAATTCCATTTGATGTTTTTTAACCTCATTAAATTCTGGCAGTTTCTTGTAAACTGCTTGATTAATTCTTGGCAAAAAATGTTGATGTTGCGGCACTAAAGGATTTTTGAACGTCAAAGGTTCCAATAAAGTTAAATCTAATAAAGGAATCGGTGGCTTAGTAATTAAATTGACTACAGTTTTTTTTCCATTTGTCACTGAAGTAATCTTCGTTTCTTTTGGTACATGTACTAACTGTAATTTGTTAGCTTGTGCTACTTGTGAGTTACTTTGCTTATGATCGTTCGAAGAAGTCAATGCAGTGGGTTGCCCTTGATCTTTTTGGAATTTAGGTCCATTAAATTGATCTGCAGAAAATGAATTTAAATATACATTTTTATTGGCTGTAGATTGCTGCTGAGCTGTAGGGTTTCCATTGACTTGAGAGGAAAATGAACCAGTCGGTGCGAGACTCCTTACATTGCTTGCGTATATTAAAGGTTGTGCAGAAAATTGGCTTACGTGAGACGGTGTGAAAGATTGTAAATTAGAAATTCCAAAGTGGTTTGGCCCGAAGAAATGTGGTGTTTGTCCATATTGATAAGCAGGAGCGGACGCAACTAGCGGCTGGCTCAAATGTGATGGTAGACTTTGTAGCTCCACAAATTGTTGAGGAAACGTTGTCTTGTATGCGACGGTCTGAGGTGTCTCGACGAAACGCTGTCCATAGGAATCCTTCAAATATCCATTTGTACTTTGCACTACGATATTCTCTTTATTAACTGGTATAACTTGCGTACCCTTGGGTGCCACGAACGTGGGAACATTAAAGGAATATGACGCGTACGGTATAGCACTTGCATAAACACCGACCGGGACGTTTCTATAGAGCCGAGGAGCACTTTCGGCACTGATATTGTCTATAACACCAGAAGCTGTCTGCGCGGATTTAGCCGAGGCTTCGCTTAACGCCAGCCAACATATCACTGCTAGTAATGCCTGAAAAGAAACGTACGTACATATTTAACAAAAAAGAAGGTAACTGGTAGACAACGCTTTACATGTTCCGCCTAATATAGGGAAATTTCGTAATGAATGCTGTCCATATCTAAACATTTACAAAAAAATACCATAATCAGTTCTTCGAGACACAATCGAATTGGAATTATTGCTTGTACAATCAAACACTTCTCGCTCACGCCGAGATAATTATATTTAAAAAAATATATATCTTCACGCTGTATCCTGCATACAGCAGGGCAGTTTTGTTTGTGCCCCTGAGCCACGACGGCCTGAATTATATTATTTTTTAAAAATATATGTATAGTTAAATAAGTAATTACCTTTCTCCCCATCGTGGGTGATGTTAAGACGTAGACTGAGGGAGCGGCACTGCACCGGCGCGACCGCTCCACCAATTTATATCTAGGCAACTCTCTGACCACTCTTTTCTAACGCCCGTTATATCACCGTACTTGGACCAACAGAATGAAGCTGATACAAAGAAAACTAGTGAATTTGATCGAACGTTACACAAATTGACAATGATTCAATTTAATCGTAACGCTATTTAGCGAACTCAAGTTATCAGTGAAAAGAGTTCGCTTACACTCGCAGATAAATCAAATCAGCTTCACGCTGTATCCCGCACACTGCAGGGTACGCAGAGAGAACCTAGTGTTAAGACGCTCCGTTCCTCACTTTCTGCCGAATTCTGGAGGCATTACGTGTTGATTGGCAGAAATCAACACCGCTTTGCCTCGACACCAGGGCGAACAAATTGAAATATATAAATAACATATATAATAAATAAAAATGGAAATATAAACGTAAATAAATATTGCACTTCCTCGAGTGGGGACTGAACCCACAACCGTCTCGTTATACTCACACTCTTGTGACTATAATTAGAGTCTATATATAATTAGATCATAAATAGTCGTAGTTATCCTTAAAGCGATTTTAAGTACAAATTAAATTTCTAAACTTAATGCAATACTTGTCAAATTGCGATATTAGAAAATATAACGTAAAAAGAATTCAATATCATTACCAATTAATTTGTTCTGAATCTGTTTATGTAAACGGACCACATCCGGTCGGAAACGATAGACGCGTACTTACATAGCTACCTATTATAGAATATACGTCGATTGTGTTTCTTATATAATAAATACAACAGTTTGGGCTATTGTGATTTATTTTGACAAGAAAAACAAAAGTTTTGTACTCGTACACGTATAGTAGTAGAAAAGACGGATTTGAAATTTCAGTATTATAAACGACGAAATTACTTATTCCATAAAAAACTAGTAAAAATTTTTTCATGGCGCTTTATCCCACATATGCAAAGACATCCTAATGTTGAGACACTCTACTTTCCGCCCAAATTCGATATAAGTATATGTATGTGCTTCAATGCCACTAACCCAACCACGCTCCTTCTTACCACAGGGAGAAATGAAAATAATTCCTTCGAGTCCAACAACTATCGGGATTGTGTATTTCGATTACAAAATCTAAAAAAATGTAATCATTCTTTGATTCTTCGTCAAATTTACGTTACCGAGATAGTTTTACGGTGTTCTGAACACCTTGCCTCTTCATAGATTACCAAAGATAAACAAAAAACTTTGTTTAATCACATGCAAATTGAAAATGTATTATGATTGTAAATTGCAGAAAATTAGAGCAAGCTTTGCAACATGTCAGATGTATTTAGTGGAATTTACGTTGAAATTAGCTTAAACATTTTTAAAGGTACCTTAAGTATGCAGAGAATCTATGGCTAATCACGGTGTTCCGAACTTGCCAATGCGTAGTTAAGTAGTCACTGAGGCTACCCAACGGATTGCACTATTGCAATTCTGGTACGTAGGGGTAGTTATAAGTTTATTAAGGCAAAATATACGGGAAGCAAAAATTTTTTGTAATATTCTCTTCAAAGGTATACCTATATGATTTGATTTTGATTAATAAATTTTGTAAATACTTATGCTCTCGAGTTTCTGTCCATATAATACAAAGAAATAATATATACCTAGCATTTAACATGTAGAAGTTAGGACTAGGATTTTCTTTATTCAGATTTCATGGCCTGCTGATTGATGCATAGAAAAATACAGAAGTATTACCTCTTATATCTTTTGACCAACTACGATTGAACTTTACGAGTCACTGTGTGTTTCACAGCGGAGAAATGATAATGCTGGCATCGAGTGTTATTAATATTAATAAAATATATATATATTTCATATAGACGACATTGAAAACTAAAAGAACAAAATAAATCGCAAAAAGACTGAAACCGCACCGCCGCGACCAAATAAAAAATATGCAATAAAAAGGGAAACTTATTACGACCGCTTCTTTCAAAATGGCTGAAAAATTGAAAACGAAATGCAATGCTCGTTGAAGGTTTAAGGTCATCGATAGATCCACTTTCGCGTGACCATGACCGAGTGAAGAAAGTCGGGAAAGTTGAGGATATCGTCTTACAAATAACACTATGCGGTTAGTATTCCCTACTTAGTATATCTACATACCTATAGGTGTACCTATATAGCCACCTATAGGTATTTAGTAACGCAGGCTTGCATGAAATGAAAACCTCATTTTAATATTTTAAGCCAGCGGTATGAGGCCGTCGCGTCGTGGCGCAGGGATTCAGCGTCTAACTATACGGAAAAGTTGTGGGTTATTTTCATTTTCTCATCCAAGTAACTATTTACGGCCCAAGCGGCTCTCCCTCCAAACACCTTATAACATTAACAATACCTTAATTCCGATGTTGTTATAAAAACATTTTGTATCTAAGCAAAAAGTTCTTTTCTTTTAAAATACCTAGCTGCTACAAACCCCAACAATCCAATAAAACCCGCAAATTAAATTCAACCAGAAAATAAACATTGCAAACATTAGATAATTTCTGCTAACCGCAGTAGGTACCTCACGTAACTTACCTACTCGAAAGCCCGAGTGCCTAAATTATGTAAATAAATCTAACGGAACTACAGTCCACCAACAGTTGTAGGTAGGTATGTAGGAAATATTCTTTAATTTAACGTCCATTGGTTATTATTGAACCATCTTTAAGCCCTCAAAAAAGCTTTTTTTTTAGGTTCACACTGTATCCCACTACAGCAGGGAACGCAGAGGAAATATGGAAACATATTGTTAAGACACTCTGTTCTCATTGAGACCACTTCCGTTCCTTACTTTCTGAGACGCGTGTTGCGTGTTGAGCGCCTTGCCTTGTACCAGAGCGAGGAAATAAAATTAGATTGAAAATTTCGGCGGTGCGTGAGAAAGGAGTGTCTTAACAGTAGGTTCCCTCTGCCTACTATGCTGTATCCGGAATAGTCTTGAAGCTGATACAACATATTATTGCTTGTTGTTATAAAGCAATTTTGGTATTGTTATTGTGAAGACAAGTTTTAGTACTTACAATGTAATAAGAAAAAAAAAGAGTTTAATCGATCGATCGGTGAAGCGGATATTCCATTAATGTAAGTCATGAAAATCTTTAAATATTACAGATAAAATAATATTTTGCTTTTTTTTCTCTCGGCACAAGCGTGCAACTGTAAACCCGACAGGTTGTGGGTTCGATTACCACTCCAGGAAATAAATATTTAATATTTTCATTTCCTCGGTTTTTATTTTAACGGTAACGAGGCAAAATCCCTCCAATATTTAGCGGAAATTGGGAAACGGAAAAACTTAATGGGAGCAGAGTACCTTAAAATTAGTTTTCCAAGTTCCCTCTGCCTATCCTGGTATGTGCGGGATACAGCGTAATGCAAAAATAAAAAAATATATGTACTGCTAGGCAAGTCACGGATCCGCATCATTTCATAATTCTTTTCTTTTTTAATTGAATTTTGAATAATTTAATAACTTGGGACAACAAAATTACCTATCAACTCCTACCTTTAATTTTATCTTTACCTCAGATAAAAATAACATACAAATGCCATTAAAAAACTTTATTTAATAATATTGTAAAATATTATTTCTTTACAAACTTAGCATCCTAAAACACATCTCTACTGCTCAATAGATGACAGAAAATATTTACAGATTCAACAAAAAGTACTTTCTTATTGAAGACATAAAATTAAATAAAAATAGAAGTAATATAATAAGTTCTTTGATTATTACACATTTTAAATTAAACTATTTTAACCGGATTAATCTCGTTGGCGGTAGTTTGATATAATAATTATGTCAACTGACAGACGAATGCCACCTCATTCCATGACCACGGACTGCTGTAAAGTGTTTGAAACGACGGGTTTTCTAAAAATATGTATTATCATAAATAAACGCGATTAATCCAGTTAAAATAGTTTCATTTACAATATGTAAGTAATAGTTGCACTATTATATTTTTTATCCTATTTCATACATTATGTACATTAACAGGTTTGCAAAAACAACAAAACTCGTATATATAACTTATAAAATTGACATTGTATAAATATTGTATACTACAGTATAGATATTCCATTAGATTATTTTCTATTTGGTATAGTCCACACAAGGCCTAAGCTGAATTTTTTATAAATAATTTCTAATTATAACATTTATTTTTATAAGTTTTTTTGTCTCTGCTTTTATAATCACTTACATCTCACACAAATGCAAACTTCAGAGTACGCCTCGC
Source organism: Heliconius besckei (assembly GCA_018249835.1). NCBI lineage: Eukaryota > Metazoa > Arthropoda > Insecta > Lepidoptera > Nymphalidae > Heliconius > Heliconius besckei. The sequence goes on from DWNA01002726.1 coordinate 8,942, forward strand.
GAACTGTATATAGTGTATAGCTAGGATTAATGATTACCATTGTATTGTATATATCAAAAGGAATAGGACTAATATTTAATAATGATTTTGAGAAGTAGAAAGTGGGTTACATTCTAATTTCAAAATATTTTTTCTTGAATTTCTGACTATAAACGCGATTCCGAGTTCCACCTCAATCGGGGAAGTGAACTGGCCAAACAAAGCGCGACGTTGTGTTCCTTTCTCATTCATTTTATTAATGAGAATCTTTGTAAAGTAAAAATAAAATATATCTTAAAAACATTATTTTTGAGGTGCATAAAAAATAATTTGTAACATATGAAATATAATATAATCAGATAATATAAAACATATATTTTATAGTACTGAGAACATAAAAAATGTTGGATGAAACATCATAATTCCTGAACGGAGATTAGTTATCACATGCAAAATTTAGGGGGGGTTACCGAACACAATTGTATTATGTCATACATATAAATCTATAGCTATAACGATACCTACAGATAATCAAAATAATTAAAATTTGATCTTATCAAAAAATATACGTAAAAAAATTTATGTCAAAAAATTAAATATGAAAAAGATCTTTGAAACAAGAAATGCAATAATATTTACCAATATATCAAATGCCTAACCTGTTGAAAACATTTCTATTCAATATTTTTTTTGTTCATTTTTCATACCTAACCTTTTATTTATGTTTAGCGTTCGACTGTCAGACATAGACAATCTTCCCGCTCTGGCTTGTTGAACACAGGAGTAAACATGAGATTATGCAAAGATTTTATTTTTTAAATATTACTAGCACAAGCTTGTTTAATAATATTTTTATTAATACTATGATGAGAAATTTAAATTCTTTACTTATATCCTAAAAAAGTCTTAAAATTATAATGTCAATGAATCAAGATGAAAAAATCTTTAAATTAAATTACTTTCATCATATTATTGATAATTATATTTGACCATTCAAAAAATATCTTATTATTTTATATCAAGCTCCTAACCTGTTGAAAACATTTTTATTTAAAGTAACTTTTTGTTCGTTTTTCATACCTAACCTAGCCTTTACGTTTGGTGGTTGAGTGTCAGGCATAGACAATCTCCGCTCTGGCTTGTTGAACACTGGAGTAAATTTTTTCACTAAATTCACTGATTTCAGAGATTTAGGTTCAATTTCTTTATACTGTACTTGGTTTGAGAATTTAACAGATTTTGTTTTCAAAGATAATTTTTCTTTAACACTTATTGGTGCTTGATCGGCTCTCATTGTACCGACTGCTATCTTCCTTACATTGTTCACTGAGGTCACTGTAAATATTTTTTTAGAATCACTTTTTAGTATTCCTTCGTATTTTAGAGCATCTTTCTCTATGGGCACTATTTGATCTCTGTCCTTTGAGCCGAGCCTTGAAAACACTTGTTTGGGCTTTTCGTTTATTGGTTTAATTGGTTTAGAGGCTTCAGAGTTGCCGAGCCGCGCGAATACTGTTTTGTTTTGTGCTGTAAAAGAAGCAAAAATAATATATTAGTTGCAAACAAAAATTGTGTTATACCAAATAATATATCCTTACGTAATTCTTATATTTATAGGAATAGTAAAAGAAACTTAAAAATCTCTAATTTCTAATGTGTGACAGACTAAACAACCTACACTAAACATCTAATGAGACATAAGAAAATGTTTTTCCTTATATATATAGATTTTAGTTCACATGTTTCATCTTTATTTAGACACATTTCAATTGAAATACAATGATGCTAATAATTGTTTATACTACTAACAACATAAATAAGTTGTAACCGCGCGTATAAGATTGATGGTGGAGCTTGACGAGAACTTATACGATTGCTGACCACTAGGCCAGACTGCTTAGACGGTAAACAAGATGTGTGGTTCAAATTCTGCTACATGTAATATTTTATAAGTTTTCTGAAAAAGTTTTTCTTTCTTTAAATATTTATAATATTATTTTAGAAACATTTACCATCTTTAACAGTGGGTGGTTCTGGTGGTGTACCAAATCTGATAAGACGTTTCTTCTTTATGTTCATGTCATCTGGAGTCCTGTTAAATTATTTTCACATAATTAATATTTCGTACAGCGTTAATGAGCCGACAATATTATTATTCCAGTTCCACTTTATACAATAAAATACATAAGAAATTAAATATATACCCCTTAACTTATCAACAGTGCAAAACTAATTTAACTAACTGGTTG
>DWNA01002727.1:0-11169 GCA_018249835.1 Heliconius besckei
CCAATAGTCATCACAGGACAGCGAATTCCGTGGCTGAGAGAGGTCACGTATCTGGGAGTCAAACTTGACTCCAGACTGACGATGAGACCTCAAGTCACCAAAGCTTTGAACGCAGCAAAGACGGCCCTCCACATCATCGGGCCGCTTCTCCGATCCCGCCTCCCGCTGCGCGTCAAAACACAGATGTACAAGAAGTTAGGCCTTACCTAACGTACGCCGCGCCGGCTGGCCTGCACCGGACTCCGTAAGAAGCTGCAAGTAGTGCAAAACATCGCACTTCGCCGTGTTACCCAGGCTCCATTCTGCGTGAGGAATGCAACTCTGCATAGAGACCTCCGCATTGAGAGCTTGGAGGAACATGTGCGCCGACTCGCAACCAACGCGTTCCGCCGAGCCGACGCCTCCAGCCACTCACACCTCATCAACATAGCACCACTACACACACGCCCTCCAGATGCCCGCAACACCCCCCGAGACCTAATCCCCATTCCCGACTCGCCGACTGAGCGCCGACAGTGGTCGCTGGTCGCCTAGTCGACCTCCCTTGGAGCAACTAAGGGTCTCACCTGGCTGGGTTGACCGCCCCTTCGGCACACGCTCATCTCCCCGATACCTTTCCTTTTCTTCTAACACTGAATAACCCCCCGGAGTTCGCTCCAATCCTAAAACCGTGCCCATATTAATGGGCATCGACAGATACTAACGGTCAAAGGGCTCAGCCTTGTTACCGTCACCCCACTCCCTCTCCAAGTGGTAGAGAGAGTGAGAAGAAAACAGCGGTACTTCTTAAAATAATTTATTGTTAATGAGTTAATATAAGAATCTGGAAATGGTTTTTCCGAGAACTACCATAATTGTTGTTGTCCTAAGTATACGATAATATAATTTGTTATCTACATAATTTTTTTTTATTTATGCTGCTACATACAATAAATATATGTTATAGATCATGTTATGTCATTGTCAGTCCTCTTTATAAGTTGACTTTAATGACATTTTGTTCTATTTCAATAGGTAGTAGTTTTAACTTTTTAAGTACATTTCTGTATTAGTTATTAAAAAATCATATTTGTTGTATCTTGTAAATGTTCTTTATAGAATGTCCGAAGCGTCTGTCTTACCAAAAAAGTTCTCCGATGGTCCTTGTGGCTTAGGTTAAAAATATAATATTAAAAGATATTACTTACAGATTTCAAAATTATTGCCTTAATTTTAATTCAATTCTTGTTTTAGGAGATCCAAATGATAAAAGTTTAAGGAAAGTAGAAATCGAAGTTGTCATACCAAAACTTGTTCGAGAAAAAGCTAAAGCCGAAAAATGTGTTCAAGAAGTCGCAGAATTTCATGAGTGTTGCAAAGAATCATCAGTTTTTATGGTATTTAAATGCAGGAATGAAAATTCTATTATGAAATCATGTCTAGCTGATTGGTATCGAAATGAAGAATTTAAACAATTGTGCACCGAACAGTATTTAAAAGAAAGAAGTGAATACAGAAGGACGGGAATTAAAAAACCAATAAAAAGAACATAGATTGGGTATATGTATATAATTCAATCACAGAAATAAATTATGTTTTAGTCTTCTCCACCATCTATTATTACAGGGAATTTTCTTGTTAATACTAATTCTCGTACCTTATATTCATATAGACTTTGTGGAAGTTTTATATTATCTTTTGCAGGTTTTATTACCTCTGCAATCTTAACCTCCTGAAAATTTATAAGATAGACTTATTTTTATTATTATTGTGTACACACACTTGTACACTTATTATAATTTATATTTTATTTTCACCTTTACAGTTGTTGTAGCCATTCTCACATGTCCAAGCATAGAAATCCAGTCAAAGTTATCATCCCCATAATTTATTATAACTATGTAATCAGCATGGTTAATTCCAGGGCCTTCCCTGTATAACACTGTAAAAACAATCATATGATTCTTATATTAAAGATAAAAAAACCTTACCATTGTGTGAAGTGAAATAGAATCTGACTGCAAGCTTTGGTTGTGGGACTGTGTGTTTAATTCTCATTAATTTCATCAGAGGGATGAAACATTTTTATTTCCATGCCATGTAAAACAGTATCTGAAATTAAGTTCTGCTACTCAATACTCAATGTCTCATGCTTAGGTCGGAAACAAATAAAATTCATCACACATATTAAATAAAGCAGTTTAAAACATATCTTACAATAATCTCCTCCAAATTTAATGCCTGGTTTTACAACATATCCTTTTGACCTAAAATAATGATAAACAACATATTTTTCAACAAATTTACAACTACTATCACTGAATGTTTTCCAGCAACCATCTATACTTAAAAGTTGGTCATTTTTATCTACTATTTGCAGACATCCTAGTCCATAGAGCAAAAAGAAAGCCTCTTCTAAAGTTAACATTAATTTTTCTTGCAAGATTATTTTATTAATGCAACATTGTGGTTTCATATTAGCAAAATAATTATCATCTTCAGAATCACTGTTAGGTACTATAACTACTATATTTTGTTCTTCTGATAAATCAAATTCATTTATATCTCTTGACTGATCATTTTCTTCGCTCTCATTCTCATCACTTGAAACTAAATCAATTACATCTCTCGAACCCTGGTTTTTAGTGTCACTTACTATCTTTTTAGTAAGATTATCTATTTCTTTAAAAAAGTTATCAGAAACAGCAGACTTTTCAGATTTTGCAAATCTTTTGTACCAATAGTTTCGTTTTAAAAATTGTCTTTTACGCATAATATTAGGACTATTATTTTTTATCACTTTTGGTTGTGACCTAGAAGCAGACCCTTTACCAAAACAGCCCATATGGTGTAACAATGACATCTCCTCCAAAGATCTAATCTCTACACCTATTCCATTATAATAACCAGTAAATACCATACATATTGAACCATCTAGTGGTAAATGTAAAGCAGATTCTGTTTCCATAGACAATGAATTTTTTGTACTACTTTCATTTTGATTTTCAAATTGATAGTCTTCTTGCAAACTAACCATGACAAAAGAACTGGCTGGTTCCCAAAATTTATTTTTAGCAAAATGTGTCACAAGTCCAAGCTCAAATTATTAATCTGTAACACAAAAAGTCAACTGCTTATACAAAAATAAGATATAATGAACCACGATACAAAATTTTAGAGTATACAAAGCAATAGATATTAAATAAAATAATTTAGGAATCATGGAAGCCAAGCCGAAACGTGAAGCCGATCCCGAAAGGTTTAATGGTAAGTATTTTGTCTTAGTATATTTTTTTTTATACCTTTGAGATAGAATAATTCCATATTTTCATAAATTGCTTAAAATAGTAAAATCCAATTGATATAATTGTTTCAAGGCGATTTTTTTATATTTTTGTAACAAACTTTTCTATGTATTTACTTAAAAGTAGCCTGTTTACTTGGACAAATAAAACATTAAGATAAATTACTTGTAAAATACAAACAGTACGAGAATATGATAATACATAATATTACAGATACTAACTCGCTTTCATATTATGAGCGCAATAAGGTCGACACTCGACACTATAAAGCTTGTTTGCTTGACAAGTGACATTTTAACCATAGAATGGAATAAAGGAAATAGGAATTAATGTCGATATGTCAACTAATGTAACTTGTGAAAATTAAAGTGCGCTGCTAAAACATTTTGCATATAGAGATTTAAAAATCTTAAATTCATGACAAAATCTAGATTTGTCTAGACATTTGTCCGAATTGAGTTATTTAATATTTTTCCAGAATACTAGAATAAATTTTGATTTTCATATGGTATATATATATGCGTTTATTTGACTTATAGTTTTTTTGTGTCATGTCTGTTGCGACTTATTTAAAAAATAAATAAAAACATAGTACAAAAAACAAGCAGCAGTGTAGCTCAAGCTAATATAAAAAATATTAATAGACTATTTACTGGGGCAAAAACGGTACTTTACAAATAAAGCTTTATCAGTTTTCTCAACATTTTTCTATAATATTTTTTTAATTTGGCATTATTGGAAAATATAATTTAAAAAAATCCGATGACTATTAATATGCCTACTTTATTTACCGCTGCTTTCTAAAAAAATAGGTATATGGTTTTTTATTTGCTTACCAAATTGACTTTGAAAAAATCAATTATTTCTTAGTTTGGAACAATCTGTATTTTAGCAATTTGACATGAATTAAATTTTAATATTGGCTATACTGCTTAAAACAGTACTGACGTTCATAAGATGTATATTGCTCTCTCTTTTGTTTGCAGCAAAAAAAGTCTACATTAGAGAAGGTAAGAAATATATTAGATAATATAAAGCTAACTTCACATCGAATAGTCACAAGACCTCTCAGCTGAGGTATCTGTCTACGAATTTTCTATTTTCTGACAAATAATTCCCTTCAAAAATTATCTTATTGTGAGTTTCATTTTCGTCAATTTTTAAAGCCAAAATGGCTAACATTAATGAAGAAAACGTTAGCAAACTAATCCCCACACTTGGTGAGGAAAAAATCGGTACGTATATGCTTAAATGTTTGATATATACTTAATATTTTAATATCATAAAAAATTAGGAAAATCCATAAATGAATATTTTTTCCAGATATGATCGCCGCTACAAGTGTTTTACAAATCAGAGCAACTGAGATTCGTCAGAGCCAGATTAACTGGCAATCTTATTTGCAGTAAGTATTGATTTAATCGAAGATATGAAGAATGCATTTTATAAGTAGGCACTTAAATATCTAATTATATATTAACAGATCGCAAATGATAACTCAACGTGATCACGACTTCATTGTGAACTTAGACCAACGAGGACAGAAAGATTTACCTGATAGAAACCCTGAAGGCTGTGCTGATGTATTCCTTAACTTGATTACTCATATTAGCAAAGATAACACCATCCAATATGTTCTTGTTTTGATTGACGATATTCTTTCGGTAATAACGCTTTCTTCATTTTGAATTTTTGTATAGACCAATTGCTATATGACTTTGAGAAATAAACAAAATAATATCTATTTCTTATTAATTTTTAATAATTATTTTTAACTATTCTAGGAAGACAAATCCCGTGTGAAAATATTCCGTAACGCCAGACATGGTAATGTTTGGCAGCCATTCCTGAACTTGCTTAACCGTCAGGATGAGTTTGTTCAACATATGACTGCTCGTATCATTGCTAAGCTGGCATGCTGGCACCCCCAACTTATGGAGAAGAGTGATTTGCACTTCTACCTTTCCTGGTTAAAGGATCAGCTCAAGATGAATGTAAGTATTTGAGAAAACATAAACATTGGGACATAGTGGAACTCAAACCATGCTTCTGAAAAACCTAAATATTTTTCCGTACTTAATGGGGAATAAGCCTCTACAAAAGTTGGAAATATAAATGTGAGTATTTCAACTATTAGCACACTATATTGATTATTATTTACATAATATTAAGATACTGAAGTAAGATATTTTTCAAAATCATTTTTGTTTTTAGATGCTCACTCATTACTATAATAACATAATTTATGTATATGGTTTTATATACAATTTTTGAACTTACCTCTTACCTGTTTTTTATATATAATATATTATTATACATATTATGTGATTGGATATTGTATAGACATTTTTGTTGCATGTTGTTTTTTTAGATTGCATGTAAACTTTCATAAAACACTAATAATTTTCAAAGTATAATATGCAGTTAATTTTATATTTTAAGTACAATGAACAACTTGCAAGAAGTGAATTCTTTTTAGAATATTTGAAATATAATTTAAAAGTCCAGCTGATTGTGGTACAGAGTGTTACTGTTAATGCGACTGGTTGTGGGTTTGATCCCCACTCAAGAAAATGAAATATTTATTTAAATTTATATTTAGATTTTTTTGCTCTGGCCCCCAGGCAAAGTGGGGTGTTGAGTTTCGCTATTTAGCAAGCAATGTTTCCAGGTCATAAGTAGGGAACAGAGTGTCTTAACTGTGGTTCACTCTGTCTACCCAAATGAGTGCAGGATATAGAGTGAAGCTAATTAAAAATAGTTTTAAATTAAAAATGAAAATATATATCTCCTAATATAATATTAAAATATAAACAAATGATAAGCATATTTATTTGTTTTGCAAATTCCAACAATAATTTTGGCAAAGCTAGCAGTATTAATAAAAAAAAAAATTATATAAATATTATAATTTAAAAATACTATAAAACCTAAAAAAACTTATAACATAAAAATAAGGTTGAATTCACCCAATGAAAAATCATCTGTAGTCTGTCCAAACTTTTTTATTGACAATGATATCTTTACATTATATATGTACATGTGTATAAAACGTAATCACTTGTCACTGACAAGTAACTTTTAACAAATGTAACTTTAAAGTTAAGCAACAGATTTTAATGTGATTTTCACTAATTAACAGAATGAATTGAAAGGGAGGTTTACATGTGGAATACTTATATATTATATAAGTGTATCCCAAACGGGTGGGACATAAGCAAAATACAAGTTTGTTATAAATTTGTATAAAACTGATGGCTTATCATCTTTTATTTAAAAATTTTATGTTTGGGAGTAGGGAGGTTTTTTATTTTATATGGTATTGGTATGTAATCTTGTAGATCAACTGTAGAAAATTTGTCAAAGTAGATTGTAATAATATTTTATAATTGCTCAACCTAGTGCTAGTATTTTCTATACTAACATTAGTTACTATGTATAAATTTAAGTTTATATATATTTCCATATATCCATAAATAACATGTGCCTCATCTTCCATATACAAATAAGGCATCTTTCCGTGTATTGGTATCTACTATTGAAATTAATTAAATTATACGAAAATCATCATCATTCAATCGTCAAACTATGAGGCTCTGACCATACTCAGAGATTTGTTTTCTGGTAAGGCGGAGCAAGTGTCTGCCGAGTTAGAGCATGCTGAGCAGGTTATGTTGGAACATGAAAAACAACATTTCTCCGATAAACATACAAAACAACACAAAGAAAAACACACAGCTGACAAGGATCAGGAAAAATATTCCAGCCTTTACAGTTCTTTTGACGTTCTTAAATCGCATGAGGACTACCCACCCGGCCTGCATAAGGTATTCCCCCTGTTGGCAACACCTCAATGTTACTACTGTGGAACGTGTCTAATCTTCTTGTATTAGTCTATTATAGTGATACTAAATGAAGTTTGTCACTAATGTATTGGAATAAAGTCGCATTTTCAAATTACTTTTACAGGAGTTATTTTGTAAATGATCTTTATTCTGTCGACGGTACTTATGTAAGTTTAGCATGCTTCTACTAACCAAAACACCTAATACCTATAATATAATATGCACATTGTATACAAAATAATGGCTTAAAATATTGCGGTATGTTCTAAAAGTGCTTCTGGATATTACACTAATAAATGCATAAAATTTACAAACGCTGCTAACGACTGCCAAAATGATTATTATTATCATGTTAGTATTATTATATTAAATAACGCGGTATGCTTTTAATACATTTTATGTTATATTGGGATATTTTCGACAGTATTGAAATTTATTTACAAACTTTAATTTACAATTGAATTTAACTATAAATTAAATAAATGTAATTATAAATATTATTTTTTAATTTTATTGTACAAATTCAGTTATATAACTTTTTTGTTTTAAACACCAACATTAAAATCATGACATGTTGTAATAGATAAATATTAACACATTTTTCCGCAGACCAACGATTACATCCAGTCTGTGGCGCGTTGCCTGCAAATGATGCTGCGTGTGGACGAATACCGCTTCGCCTTCCTCTCGGTCGATGGCATTTCTACATTGCTGTCAATTCTCGCTTCGAGGGTTAACTTTCAGGTAATAGACTCGGCCTATTTTTTTTAAATTGACTTGACAGGACGGACAACCGATAATTAGGTATAGATGTGAGCTACGAGTGGACAATTCGCAAAATTTGATGATGTCTCCATAATTCGGCGGGAAAATGGGAAATAAATATATCGTTACGATTAAAAATATTATTAATACCCAAAATGATGAATGAACTTAAATAAATAAATTTACTATAGTAATTCATTTTAATTTATATGTACATATCTATATGATCAAATAATTTCTAGGTCCAATACCAACTAGTGTTTTGCCTGTGGGTGCTAACGTTCAATTCGCTGCTTGCTGAAAAGATGAACAAATTCAACGCCATTCCCATTTTAGCTGATATTCTGAGTGACTCTGTCAAAGAGAAGGTCACCCGCATCGTCCTGGCCGTCTTCCGCAACTTGATTGAGAAGCCAGAGGATCAACAGGTGTGAAATATTTTTTCCTTGTTTTTTTTTTATTTATTATTATATTAGCTTGACTTGGGTAATCTTGCAATATTATTTTGACATTTTGCGCTATGTTTATTTTGAAAATTAATCAGCATTTGTATATAAAGGTGGCTTTATTATACATTCAAATAGTTTATTATTTATTCTTTATAAATAGCTATTATGAAAGTTTTTTTGTGTTTGCTCTAGGTTGCAAAGGAACATTGCATCGCCATGGTACAATGCAAGGTGTTAAAACAACTTTCAATCCTGGAACAGAAACGTTCAGATGATGAAGATATCATGAATGACGTTGACTTCCTCAACGATCGTCTACAAGCCTCCGTACAAGATCTTAGCTCGTTCGATCAATATGCTACTGAAGTTAAGAGTGGACGGTATGTAACTAAATTTTGTGTGAAATTTTTTTTTAGCAGTGTTGGCAGACGGAAACTAGTAAGGGAAGTGAAAAAAATATACAACGGAACACGACGGCTTTAATTGCTCTGATTTTCATTTAATTGCTCTAGTCATGCTTTTCCTGCATTGTTACCAGAGCAAAGAAATAAAAATATTAATAAATATTAATTCATTCCCTCAAGTAGGAATCAAACCTACATACCCCATTATGCCATTGCGCCACGCGGCCTCTTATGTTCTGCTGATAACGTATCGTTAAAGTTACGTAAATGTTTTGTAAGATTATAAAGATTATCTTACATCACAAAGGTTTAATTGCACTTTTATACATTATTATCTTTTACACGAAGATTACTCTGAATAAAGAGTAAAATTCGAATATCAAACTTGTTTTTCTACCTAATGTTTGGTATCATGGTTTTAACATCTATTTTTATACTATTCTTCAATTCGTTAATGTTAAGGTTGTGACGTAATTTTTGCATAGACCTAGACATAATTTATGACAAACATTGTTTTGTATTGATATATTTTTTTTAATGTAATCCTATTTTCAGTCTCGAATGGTCGCCCGTGCACAAATCAGCTAAATTCTGGCGCGAGAACGCAGTCCGCCTCAATGAGCGCGGCCAGGAGCTGCTCCGCACTCTCGTGCACCTGCTGGAGAAGAGCCGCGACCCCGTCGTGTTGGCCGTCGCCTGCTACGATGTGGGCGAGTACGTGCGCCACTACCCGCGTGGGAAACAGTGAGTATACTAAAAAAAAAAGAAATAGTTATATTTGGGAACGCAGCCGCCAATCAGTCAAAAATTGGCCGAAAAATGGTGAACAACAGATACAGCGCAAAGCTAAAAAATGTAAAGTCTATTTTACATTACTAAAATTTGATTTAATGTCTTTTCGTCATTGTTAACAGCATTATCGAGCAACTCGGCGGTAAGCAACGCGTCATGTATTTGCTCAGCCATGAAGATCCAAACGTGCGCTACGAGGCCTTACTTGCGGTACAAAAACTTATGGTCCACAACTGGTTAGTATTTTTTAAATTAGTTGACTGTAATGTTTACTAAAAGAGATAATGCATGCTATATCGTTAAGACCAGCTCAGGCCATTGTGGCACACTGCACCTGACTGTAAATGTGTCAAATTTGCCATATGCCATTACGGCAGAAAGGATTATTTTCAATTCTCTGCTACTCAACTTCACGCTAAAAGTAAAGAATGGAGTGTCTTCATAATTTGATGTAAGTTTCTCTCTACCTAGAGTAGGTACTTTGCGAAATAAAACATAAAGTTGATAATATAATTTCGTCTTCTACATAATAATAATATAAATATATCTTTGTTACAGGGAGTATCTTGGCAAACAATTGGAAAAGGAACAAATTGATAAGCAAGCTGGCGGCACCGCCGTTGGGGCTAAAGCTTAATATGTCGTACTGCATTATTAAATTATTATTGTTGTCTTCTATTAACTATTGCAGTAAAGTAGCGATATTAATTTGCCATTCGTTCTTCACTATTACAATATTGTATATAAAGTAACACTGTTTTACCAATTGTATACTGCAATAATTAAGTAAAGAAAATCTAGTGTTAAAACACAGAATATTTTATTAAATAACGTATATGTTATGTTAATACTACAGAATGTAATATGTATTGTGTTTAAAAGTTATTTATTTTCAAAATACATGTTATGTCATGTCAACATTACATATGATATAAATTGTTTTTAAATTTGAAAAAGCACATTCCTATAAGATTTATTATTGTTACATAAATGAAATAAAATAAAAATATAATCATAATTAAATTCTATATTAAAATTATAAATGTAGAAATGGTAGAGATTTGAAGTGTGTACTGTCAACTTGATCCATCGGTGATTAAACTTCATGAGTATTATTTATGTGTGCGTTTTATTTTACTTGTCTCATGGGAATGTCACCCCTGATAGTAATTTTTTTCACGCCACGTGTTCCCTGTACATCAGAGTGCTTACAATCGCACGTATGTACCTGTGCATCACGACTGGCCTCTTGTATTATTTCATACGAAAAAAAAACATCCTAAATGCAAAAATACGGTGTAATCACTAAGTACTATTTCCATTGCTCTTAAAGTATTCTATGTAATATCCAATATATTATATAAAGTCCTTACTTTAAATGAGAGAAAGAATCGTATAATAAAAAGAGCAATTATAAATGTAATAATAATAATTCTTTATTGTACACCCAAGAAAAGACACAAAAATACAATAACATTATATAAATGTACAAAAGGCGGGCTTATTGCTTAATAACAATTTCTGCCAGGCAACCTTAAGGCGGAGGACATAGCAAATTAAGACATGGGTAGGGTGCAAAAAATATAATTAAGGGTGTGAATAAATACATAACACATACAAAGCATACATA
>DWNA01002728.1:0-11169 GCA_018249835.1 Heliconius besckei
ATTCGGGACATCTTAAGGTCCCATTATCCATATTTTCCACTACATTCCAATGGTATTAGTTATAAATCAATAGTTAATAGTTGGTATAAAGCTGAAGTAAGAGATAATTTCACGCAACACAAACACGCTGCTCACAGGCACGCCGATTTTAATGAATTTGGCAACAATACGTGAAGCGTGTTGTCTATTGCCGCGTTAACTAAATAGACGCTTTCGATTTATAGCCACTGTTTGTTTGATCTAGTGCATACATTTCTTACATGCCGTATGTTTTGGGTATAGATTGTAGAATTATTTGTATATTTATTACTAGGCCGTGATATCTGATGTCTGTCTGATGTCTGTCTTGACAAAGTGTGGCGTTGAGTTCCGCTGTTTGCAAGCTATATAATTTGTAGCTAGTTATTCTACTTGAATGGCGCTTGCATGGCAGCGTGTGAGAAATTATTATTTGTCTATTTGTCTTTACCTAAAATTATATTCGAAGTGTTATATTTGTTATATGATAGTAAAGAAGTAGAAGAATACTTGAAAATATCAAATATGTATCTCTATAACAAACAAATTAAAAGGTATCATTACATCCAATTCCTACTTATCTTCACTTGAAGAGGGCAATAATTTCCAATAAAATTTACGAGTGCTTTTCGTAACTGAGCTTAACAGAAAAGTCTATATTTGTTTTCAGTAACACGATAAAGATTATAACGAAATTACTTGTAAAAAGAACAGATGAATATAATATTTCTATTAAATTAAATGAACTCTTGACCGTTTTAATATAGGCAATGTTAGTATCAAACTAAATTTATACATGTACGTATATTAAAGTCTATTTAAACCTACTTGGGTATATTTTTGTTTAAAAAATAAATAATAAAACACAGTGTTTACTGTTTGTTTGAAGTGGAGAAGTATTAAAATATTGTGTTGGTGTCAAACACGTGGTGTGACCGCGTCTGTCTGTAAACGCAACTATTGTTGGTTCGATTCTCACTCGGGGGAATAATTTAATTATTTCCAATTTCCAGCTCTGATACACAAAGTGCGACTTACATTTTTGCTTACAATTAACTTACAATTATCTGTACTCATAATATAAAGGTTAAAAATTATTCAAGATACAATAAATCACACTTAGACGTAAATAGATAACGTACCTACTCGTATATCGACAATTTGTTAGCTTCCGCTTTGTGTGGCACAATTCAATATCGTGGGCGCCGCCCTGCGTAGGCGCCCTCTCGTACCGAGGGTGTACTGGAAGGTTATTTTAGGTCTAGTGCTGTCTAACCGTTGAGCGGTTAAAGGTCAATCACAGATTTTAATTAAATATGCTTTTATTATTAGCTCGTGAAATATATTGTGGTATATATTTTTTATTATAATTGATATTTTAGGTTGGGTTTTATCATTAATTTGATATATCATATTTTTGTTAATATGGTAAATATGCATTTCACAAAATAATCAATAATATCAGTTTCTGGAATTGGGGAGAATTGCGGAGTGTTTTCAGGCTAGGTTCTCTTTCCCTACCTTAAAATATGTATGAAACGTAAAGTATAATTTTTTTTAGAAATATTAAGCTTACAATAGTGAAAAAATAACCTCAATTAAACACGGAAGATATTTTACGTCAATTATGTTCGAATCTGTTGTAATTACTTGCAATGAATTACTTGCAAACATCACATAAACATGATAAATATTTGAGGATATGCTAACCATATTATAAATTTGTCAGCAATACCCACCGTCCAGTGGTAATTGAACGCCTACGTTCTTTGTATAACTATGTGACAGGATCTTGGCCTGAGACTCGCCATCGCTTAGAGAATTATAATATTTCTTTATATATTGTGGCATTACCATTAAAATACATTTTAATTAATGGTCAATGGTCAATGCAAGAAGATGGTACGTGTGAAGAGATCCAGTGACCGTAGCGTTAGGCGCTCTGTTCTCTAGGTATATGTCTTCCCCGATAAGGATAAAACGTGAAGATAAAAATAAGATCTGATATTTCAGAAAACATTGCTTAACCGATTCAATCAGTGTTGATCGTAACACTTTCAAATCTCATTAGCGTGTTGGTTTTAAAAGCCCAGATTGTACGTACATTTGTATAAGGAAATGATGTAAACGTAAACACCCGTTCGTTATTTCTTCTTTACGTAGAAACGTCGTTATATATGGAGTGCGAGCGATGGACTACAGTACGTTGCTTTACATACACAGATGTGGATTTTTAGTTTTTTTTTTATTTTATGTTTTATTGTAGCAAATTGTACGGTAGTAAAGTAGTAAGTTAATGTAAGTCATTCTCCTCACTGGATCTGATGAATTTTGAATCCAGCCGCACATGGGGCCAAAGACGTGTCCCGGTCATTAATTATATAATATGGATATTGTATATACTACCCGTTTAGGTAAGGGACTTGTATTGAAAATATATTATATATTATATACAGTTTAGACTCATATCCAACAATCTTTAACCAGGCTCGACACAACATTATTTTACTGATCTGGTTGACTCAGGAAAAAATAGAAGAAAGAAATAGAAATGCCAATAAAAGATGCGTCCCCTTGTTTGTGCCATAAGTTAAAATAAAAATGATATTATATCAATTGTATAAATACGCATTTGTTTTTTTTTATTTTCTTAACATCTAATAATTACAATAATCCGGCCCTGTACAATAGGAAGTATGTGTACCGCGATACTGCTTCTAATGCATGCGTATGTAAATATTTTAATTGAAAGTAAAACTATACCGATGTTTATTTAAACATGTAATTGCTAAGGATATTGTATTTTGTTTAAAGTGAAAAGTAATATTATATTATTGCACATCTATCGCCTTGTATAGGAAGAGCAGCGAGAAGAAAATATTCAAAAAGCTCAACAATAAAAAAAGATATTGTTGGAATAGCAGTAATATTTGACATTCATCATTTATCCACCCCAGTGGAAACATGAAGATTAAAAATCAACGCGAATTCAGTAGATTTCCTCGTTAATTGTGTTGAAACGTGTTCTCTGTCCAGTGGAGCGACGCATTAATTAAAGCTTTTGTCAGCTTGGCCTCGTGTGGACGATTGACATAATATATATATATATATATATATAGGTACGTTAGTCTTATGTGCATTGATGACATGGATTTTACTATTTTTTTAGCCTTTTCTGTATATCGCAGGGTTGACAGGAGTAGGGGACATAGTCTACTACGTTCCCCATTTTTCGTAGAAATTCTACGTCACGTCGCGATTTCTCTTATTACTAGGAATTCATAGACTAGAATAATAATTTAAATATTAATTTCATGTATATGTCAAATTACTTTGACAAATAGAAAATCTACCTCTACTACTGGTTCAATTTGACAGATAAATTCTAATTTCATATAGAAATTTCTGAAATCTAGATCATAAAGCGTATCTCAAGGGATTTCTCCATGAAAGATCGCAGTCCCAAACCCAATCTGTCATCTCTAAGCTAACAGAAGCAAACGCCCCGACTGTACCAACCTGTTATATCATATCTCAGTCTGTCTATCTGGACTTTAATTCTAGTCTATTATGTTGAAGTCTTTTGTTTTATCGTCTATTGTCCTTGTGATTCCACTGTTCAGTTGTGTTTGAATAGTGCTGTGATTAACAGGTAGTTTTTTAAGATTACAGGCTGAATGGTTTAAGCTTTCTTTCCAGGATTTCATAAAAATAATTTTATTTTATGTTGTTTTTGCTAGAATTTATGTTGAAACAAGAAAGTTAAGTAATATGTGAATAGCGAAGTCTGTAATGTTATTTTTGGTGACAAGTATGAACGCTCGTTATCGGTTTCGGTGTACAGTTTATTTAGGTATGTTTATTAACTGTTGTTATTTTTTATTGGAATATTTTGTTTTAAAGAAATTTATGTAACAGTTCAAAAATGAAGACGAGACATTTACTTAATGAAATGAAAATTTTTTAAAATTCAAATTATAAATTATATTTATTTACATATTGCTTCTAGCGATAAGGCCGCCTACTTAATTATTATTTACGTTTATATGAGTCTTTTGTGTTTTCTTTTCCATGAGGTATACAATAAAGTTTTTTTTGTTCATTAATTTGGTTCTTAAACCATACTGCAGCTAGATCATTGTATTTTAATTTCAAACAGGTGATAAATGAATGGACATGTTATTTTTTGATATATATTAATGCTATATATTTTCCAAATATTAATATTTCTTTTGTTTTCTTTCAGGTAAGTGCCTTTATTTTATGACTTGAATTGTCATACAAAGTTAGTATAACGTGGTAAGTTTTTATTATACACTAAAATGATACTAAATAGAATAAAAAATATTTCCTATTTACTTCAAAATTTATTGTTAAACGGCTAATATTTTTTATAAACTAAACGTACGCTATAGACATCTACGATTATATACCGACACTCAAATGATATTAGTAGTTGTAAATTAAATGATGCATCTATTCGACGCTAGATGGCGTTGCCTGATCTAAATAAAATATGGCCGCTCACAGCTGGCGCTATGAGTATAACTTTAAAGTTAGCTTATGTTATCGTGTTTACGCTTAAAGGAGTGTTATGTATAATATATATTTAATAATAGAGATTAATATCAACTAAAGTATTATTTAAAATTTAAGTTCCACCCGGACGACATGGCAGTTTATTCTGCTCTTGAAAAGGGATTTAAATATTAAACTTACGTGCTGATATTTTGTCTGCATCGAGGCTTAAAGCAGACAATTTTTAATACCGATATATAATTTGATTAAATGACTTTTAAATCTAGCCACAATTATCGTTTTAAACGTTCTTTCATACATTCTTAACAATAAAATATAAACCTAGGACCTCACAATTAGCTAACACTAATTATGCCGGAAGGGTAAGTAAACATAAATAATATACATAACGAACGACATACTGTTTCTAATTTCCATACATAATGATTATTTCAGTACACCTGCGCAATGCGTATGAGTTGTGACGCGGGAAAGTGGTGACCTTTATTAGTATTAGATACCTAGACTACTAGACCTAGGCTAGGACTAGCACTAGTAGGCTAGGACAGTAAATATGTTTTATAATTTTTGTCCAGTTACGTTTGTAAAATATGTGTTATATACTAATATATTAGTTGAAAAACTATTTTTGCGAAATATTATTTTAATTTTATGTATCTGGTATATTGAACACAGCATAATCCTTTAATTCAATTAGGTCATATATCCAGCATCGCATCTCAAAAATTTGAAACGAAACTCGTATAGGATCGCTTTGTTGTCCGTCTGTTAAGACCATTTATCTCGAGATTGCGTGGAGGTTTTAAGCTAAAATAAAAAAAAATCGAATAAGTACTAGCATTTATGTATTTTATATTTTGTATATCTATAGGATACTTCCCGTGGACCTACAGTTATTAAAATATGACAATAGTAAAGCGTTAAGACAATTTTGTGATATATAGAGTTGAAAGTAACAATATTGTGCAACGTTATAAGTTCTAAAACCTTTGCACAAAGGGCACCCGCTCATTAGTATACGTTACCGTAGCGTTCACACTTGCTGTACTAATTATTGCTCTAGAAAGTGTTTGTTATTTATATTATTATTGTGAAAGAAAACATAGTCGATACATATTTACTAGGTACATCAATAGTAGTGATTGATTTGAAATTATTTTCTTCATAGACATGCAACTAAATGAGAGAAAAAAGTTTTTTTTTAATTTCACCCTATAATCCGCATATAGCAATAGGAAGGCAGAAGGAAGGAGGTCTCTTTTTCAGGTCAGAAAATAATCTTATATACTCCAACATTGAACCCATTACAACTGTCAAAGAAATACAAGTCAACCATGGGCAATAGCGAGATGTCGGTCGACTTATAAATAAAGTATCGCCAAACGAGTTCACCGTACCCGTACAGCACTAAATTAACGACTCACCTTGTTAGGCCGTGTTTCATTGTTTTAAAAGAACGAAAAAAAATAAGAAAATAACTATAATATATATTTTTTTAAATTTAATTGGGTTTTTATATGCGCTTTTATATGATCATTTAATATAATATATTATTATCCGTCAAATACAGCGGTAGCGTTAGACTAAGCGTAACGATCGTGGGTTCGTACCGTATTCGGGGGAATGATAATTTTTATTTTTATTTTCCTGCTCTGATAGACGGAGCTCGGAGTTGAGTTCCTCCACTGAACACCTAATGTCTCAAAATATTCGTTTGAAAGTAGGAAACGGTTTGACTTAACACTAGGCCTCTGTCTACACTCCCTATGAGGGAAGTGCTGTAACTAAGTTACCATTGGTTCTCTTATAAAGAGTCAACAAGAAAATCAATAGTTGTTCTTTTAAAGGCAGAGAATGGAGAAAAAAAAGTATTAACGTATCGATATATAGGCATCATGGCAGATACCCCGCAGATGGCAATCCCGCCATCTGCCGAGGTTTAGTCAATTTTATCTTTATACGTTCGCACCTGTTTCCTACTGCATACTGTTTTTGGAAAACATTTGGATTTTGGCGCGTTTATGTCGCGTTTTGTATATTGAGGAATGTCGTTCCTTTCTTTTCTTCTTTACTCGGTAATTATAGGTGAAATTTATTTATAAGGTATATTTGTGTTGGAAAAAAATGACATTTAAAAACGGGTTTGTGTTAAATTTATATAATTATGCAAGTAATTAAAATCGTACATTTGAGTTAAATTTTAAGTTAGTTTGTAAAAATAAATTGTATAAAACATACAGACAATATGAGAATTTTAATAATTTTTTCAAAAATATTTTTTTAGTAGCAGTTACTTTTAAACATATTTTAATCTCATAATTTAGTATTAAGTAAGTGTTCAATGCAGCATGCAGTTATGCACCTGCCGCGGTCACGAGACGAGATTTGACTTTGTGATAGCTGTCAGCTGTTCCCACTTTTTATGGTATACGTGTGCCTATAGGCTGTTTTAACTATTTTTTTACTGATATTTATTTTGTTAAAGTTGATACTTGATTTTATTTAACACTTGAATATGTGACACGGAGTCAATTAATATGAGATTTTGGTTGTGGGTTCGAGTGGGGACTCGAGGAAATGAAATATTTATTTAAAAAATATATTTCCATTTCTTCGCTCTGGTGTCCAGTCAAAGGGCGGCGTTGAATTCCGCCACTCAACACGCAATGCCTCCCGAATTCGACGGAGAGTGGGGAACCTTCTGCCTATCCCGCTGTGTGCGTGATACAGCGTGAAGCTGATTTGATTTAATTTATTAAAATTTACTTTATTGTGATTGAAATGAAACGAATTTACTGCAATTTATTTCCAAATCTTTTACAATTTATGTATTATGTCATAATTTTTGAGTAATTTACAATCGAAGCTTTTAAATTTACATATTTTTGAAACGATACGCAAGAATGCAATTATTGTAATTGTAACATCTTCCGCACTCTTTGTTCTCTATTTTCGTACGCAGCAGGAAACCGCGATATGTTAAATATATCATTTTTTTTCATCTAAATTCATTCATGGAAATATCAAAGTAATTTGTTTGTTATTACGAAATCAGTTACGAGTTGCGTTAGTTGGCGCGCCGCCAGTTGGTTATCGCGAATTGTTCTCAGTGTGATTGATGTTTTTTTCTTATTATATTATTATTTTAATGTTATTTGTTATCTCTTTTAGATTAGGTACTGTGAAAACTATTTTATAGATTTGTTATTAGCATTAAATGTTTTTAATGATTGAAGTAAAAAATAATTTAAATATATATTAAAGGATATAATATAATACAATACACTTATTTAATTTTTTTTGCATTTTGGAGCTTTAGGTTTATTTTCAGTATTGGCAGGGTGTCCCTCGTATAAGAAGCTTAATAACAACCTATAATAATACCCATAACCTTCACGTTCTTTCGATAAGTTCTAAAATGATTTTTTATGTAAAACATATTATCAATATAAGTCTGCTATAAATTAAAAGATTACGATATATAATAATAAATGATTAATTTCCTCCATTTATTTTTACTTTTCTCATAAAGTTCGCACACGGCCTCGTAAAGCTCGAGCACTCGCTGATAGCCGTATTAAGACGGCTTTGTTTAAAGTTTCTGTATTTAAATACTCATAAAACGTATCAAGATTATAACCATATTTATACAAGTGTATGAGTTTTTTGGGTGAACATTGTAATTGACGTCAGTGCATAACGTATTAAGTATTCTTATAAAATTAAGATTGTCACGTTTATTGAGGCCGTCGTGGTGCAGTGGAATAGCGTCTGGCTGTTTGTGGTTTCGATCCACTCTCGGGAGATATTATATTTAGATTTAATTTTCATTTCTCTGTTTTGGTAGACTAATTGCGGCGTTAATTTAACACTCAATGTCTCGAAAATTGGGCGGAGAATTGGGAAACGAATTGCCATGTGCCTAATCTGTTATGCGGGATAAATTCGTTCAGACAGTTAGTCTAAATATATACGTAATGATTATAGGTTCGATTCCTATTTATAAACTTCTTTATATTTAAAAAGATTTTTCTACCTCTTATTAAGTTAACATACTTCAACCAATAGAGAGTAAAGAGGAAAAACGAGTGGATCAATATCTACTTAAAATAATTTATTTTCGCATGGAATGATTCACCGTTTCAGACACATTTTATAGTCGCGTGTGTTTCTTCCGGCAATCTTGAGCGATCCTGTTGGTAATTGATTTCAATCGTCAAACATTTAATACCCACTAAATATACAACAGATAACAAATAAATCAGTTGTAAATAGTTGACCGGGTCGCGCCGCTGTCCGTCCGTTGCCGGTCCCGGCTTCGAATCCCGGTTACACCATGATTTATATAGCGTTGAATTATTTATGGAATGTGGGACATGAGAAACGTTCAACATTTTTCCTTTAATATTTGATATGTGATATTTTTGCTTGGCTATGTTACTGATGCCAGTTGGCGTCTGTAACTGTTTTTTTTTTGTGTTAAGGTAACTATGTAGCGTGAAATTTGTTACCACAAACGTAAATGCGGCGTTGAGTTCCGCCATATAATACGAGTACAGAATATTATCATTAGATAGGGAACATAACTTGCGGGATACTCCGTGAAGCAAGATTACTTCTGGATAGAATGTTAATTTTGAAAACATTTTATGAGGAGGTTGACACACGACGATTGTGGGTTCGATTCCCACTCGTGGGAAAGAATTATTTTTATTTCTTAGCTTGTGCATGGGGAACGGAGTATCACTAGGTTCCCTCTGCCCACCATGCTATGCAAAAAAAAATAAAGCTGCTTTTTTCTTTCATTATATTTTCATAATATGCCCTGTTAGATACAACGCAACGTTACGTGTCTTTTAAATCATCAGGTATGTCCATGTCTAAATGAACAAGGTGTATAGATATATTATTAATTTCTACTTATCTACCATTCAAAATATGTAAGATTAAATTGAGATCCATGTAACAAACCCCTCCTACTACATGACAATCTTTAACAAAGCGACCATAGCAGTGAGTGAGGCACGTGAATACATTGGCACGAATAGTGGAAATAAACATTACACCGACGCTACGGTCCCATAAACACCAGAAATATCACACTACAATTAATTATTACCTAACCCATTAGTGGGAAATACTTGGTCGATGATTTTTTTAGATATGAGAAGAAGATTTTTGATGATGACTAGATATTTTCTAAGCTACAGGCTGTATACCGTGTGTTAGTAGATTAGTTCATATTATTCTAATATATTAACTTCTAAACTTGGTTATACAGAGGTCATGTGTAAATGCGACGTTTGTGGGTTTGATTCCCAGTCCGGAGATTGAACTTTTTTCATTTCCTGGTTCTGGTAACATAACCAGGTGCGGCGTAAAGTTCCTCCACTAAGGACCCAATGTTTAGAAAATAGGGCAAAAGGTGAACTAAGTCTCTTAAAACGAGGTTTCATCTGCCTATACTGCTCAAAGTGATATACACCGTGAAGCTAAAAATAATTAAGAAGTTTATAAAAATGTTTTTCTTAATGCTATGCGACAAAAAGTTTTTAATTAAGATCATTTGAATTTCATGCAGGATATATTATTGTATTAAGCGATAAAATTGTAACCCCTATATTGAAAAGAGCACCTGTCGAGTTTCATGCCGGCTCTTCTCACCCGGAACTGTCTTCGAAGCTGGTGGTAGCGAGCTGTTCATTCGACGATTCAAAAGAGTTTGTAGAAGTCTATATGAATGAATAATAATATTATGAATTTGAATTGAACTTCAATGTAATTAATCGTCTTTGCATTGTATTACTAAACTCACAAGGTTACCTACTTTGTGACCAATATTTATATTGGCTAATCTAAGGAAACATCTGAATTTTCTGAATTTGTTTAACCTTTGGGCGATTTGAAATTAATTTGTTTAACGTAGTTAATATGAAGATGAAACCTTGTACGCAAGTGCTATTTAATTTTGATATATTACAGCTTTTGATATTTGTATACTAGTGTACTTGTATGATAATTTATTATATTTCCTGTTTCTAGCGGTTTTAATGTTCTTATATGTGTTTACTATGTAAAATTTAAATTATAATTAATCATAGTAACTTCATTCCTTTATTCGCAATGCTGAGCTTTGACATATTTTTCAAGTATTATAATTCGCACCCAGACATGTAAATTAGCCTTCAAGTGACATTAAATTTGTACAAATTTATATATAACTATTACGATTTTATGTCAATTTAATAATTACTTTTGAAACTCTTATTATTTTTTTTGTAGGTACGTTGGTTGTTTCATCACAATTCAAAAATTATTTAAGTTAATTATCCTTTTCGCGTACGATACGATATTTACTCGAACCCGCGCCCCTTTAAAACCATTGAAGTTTACGGTACCTTAATGTATTAACTGTCGCAAACTTTTAACTACGTATGTGCTCAATAAGGAAGAAAAAACTTATATACATATGCCACTGCGCCACCAACGTAATTACAATACCTAGTATATTCATGTTATTCGCTACAAAATAATTCGCTTACGTCTACAATGTTAATGACATTCCCTTATATTACTTAAGGGAAGCAATTATCTATTCTTATTTAGAAAAAC
>DWNA01002729.1:0-11166 GCA_018249835.1 Heliconius besckei
GTGATTCTGCCAAAGGCATATGTTCTGGTACATCATTAGGTGATTGGGAAATTTGTATTGTGCATGTAAGAGTACGCGCGTACTCTTATAAGATGCACAAATGAGTACTCATACACATTCTAGCCAAGTCGTAAACAAGCGATGTTTATTGCCATCTCTAGGCGACAACCGCAATTACTTTAGCCGCATGTTTTAGGCATTACCTTCGAATACTTTACAGTTTACTCCGATTTTACTAAATAATTGCATTTTTATCTCAATAACACTTTTAAAATGGTAAAAATATTTAAAGTTTTAAGTAAAAATCTTAAAACTTATGTAATTTCTATATTTTCCTTCGAATTTGATTTTTTTTTCGCCTAGCACTTCCTTACATCGCTGGGATCCCATTACGACTGAGACTAGCCGCGCATTGTAAACAGCTTCCCGGATATTTGGGTTGCGTACTCTTATCGGATGCGTCCTCATAGACCAGGTTACCCTATTACTATAAAGTTTTATCTAAATCTGTTTAGTAGTTTGGAGTGAAAATGGAACAAACACAATTATTCACATTTATAATAATAGCAGTATTGATTTCAAAGCCTTTAAGCTTTCACTTGTTACCGCTGTCGATAACGGTGTCGCTGTTTCAGGTAAAAAGCTAAACAATCGTAAGAAAAATTCATTAGAAGACAGTGCAACTTAACCACGCTTATGTGGCTAGAACTTTCGGCTTTATACAGATGTTTTAAATAATTTTACATTTTCCTGGTCTGTACTGTCTGTATTGCCAAGGTCAGAGCTCGTCTAGCTCGGCCTCCCCAAGCCCGGTGACGCTGTAGAGGCCGATATGGCCAACAGCATACTGCTCATTCGAAAATAGAAATAGAGGTCTGTACTGAAACTGCATATAGGGTAAAATATTTCAAACCCAGAACTAAAGAAATTAATCAAGGTACCTCAACAGTTTATACGTAGGATTTTTTTTTTTCATTTCACGATTTTTATCCATACCTGTATTTCGTGTGACGCACAAATAAGTGTGCGACGTTGCCGCGCCGACAGGTAAGTGTGTGCGTGCCTATGTTATACCTTACAAATGGCGTTTTATTTTAAAACGATGATATTATTATTTACAAGCGGACCCGGACGCGGCTACGCCTGCTTCAACTATAAGAATATTTATTAAATATATTCATGAAATTATTTTCAATTTTCAATAGAATTAGTAAGAAATATATAAGCTTAAATAATCAAAAAAGAATAATAAGTAGAGAAATATTATTAGAAAAAAATATCTGAGTTATTGAAATGAACCAACAAAAGGATTAAAAGGATAGGTATTCTTAATATTAGAAAAAGTACCTAAAGTGCGTTCCGTGCGTGCGTACTTAGATATCGATTTTATGAAATAACTAAACATTTCTCTCTATTAAATAGGATAATTTCAGCGGGTAATATCAAATAAAATAAGAAGAGAACCAAAGTGTAGCTTAAATTAATTATAAACAGCAAATAATTACATAAAAATTAACAATACTTCGAATATGTATGAAAATTTCAACGTCTTCTGCCCGTTCGCGTCGGTCATACTGTGCCGCCCGTAGGCTAGGTCATTTGGAATCAGTGACATAATTATTTATTAGAGTGTTATAGAGTAAACTATAATTTCGATCTAAATAAAATGCTAAAAGTGACTATTATATTTATATCCATAAGGATGAATATAAAAATTTCGCGGTAACGGTTGCGTAGCGACGCGACGGTTGTTATTAACATGGCAGAATAAATTGCATGTCATATTAGAAAGTACTTTAAAATATATTAGTACATATGTGTAATGTAATGTTATATAGCCTATAGCACTTCTGAAGAATGCAGCTTTCATACAAAACAAAAACAAAGTAAATCGGACCAGTAGATCCAGAGATCTTAGCGTTCAAACAAACAAACTCTTCCGCTTTATTATATTAGTATAGATTTTGTTTGAAAAATTAACTTTTCCATTTTTGGGAATTATTTTTTTTCTGAATTATATTAGGCTTTTATAGAGTAGTTAAAACTGTGGATTCATTTAAAGTGGTGATGACAATTTCACCCTGTATAAAACACTTGCATATATGTAAGAAATAATCGTATATTCATGACAAAATTATAAAAAGATAAACTATAATAGTATTAATAGTATAATAATAATAACAGTAAGAACCCATAACGCATTTTTTTTTATATTTTTAATTTTTTTTTTATCATAACTTATATTTAAAATAAAATTTATCGTCTTATATAATAAAAGTATATATCGACAGTAACAATAATAAAATAGATGTATATGTAGTGCAGGTGAAGTGTCACTCTCTCACTCGAGGCGTATCTTCAAGAGCCACTTGTCTCATTTAGTTTTATTGTTTCACCAGCTCATACAAGACCTTGCATAACTTGTGTTGGGGCAAGCCCATCACTGCAAAGTAGTCGCCTTCCACCTTTTGCACAAATGTGCCCCCCAAACCTTGAATACCGTAGCTGCCGGCCTTGTCCCTGAAACAAAGACAAGTTACACCTTGAGGTATTATCTCCCAATAGTCCCCCAAATAACTTAACATATTACACTTACATGTATAATATAACTATATACTGTCTGGTAGGCAATGAATAATTATTTTTTTTTGAATACAAGTCAAATGAGCGAACGCTCACATGTAAGTGATGATGATGACTGCACCTCCGTCCACAGCCCCGTGTAACGCCAGAGCTCTTGTACTCTTAGGCCATCACATTTTTTAAATTCACGTTTAGAGAATGCGAATGTCGAAGAGTGTATCGAAAAATGGCAAAAAAGATTTACCAAGAAAGAGTTGAAAGAGTTGAGTTAAGGTAAAACAATCAAAGGGCTGATGTATGAAAACAAAGTATGGGTCATACTAGAAGAAGGTCACGGATGAGGACTGCGCCGAGAACATGTTTATAGAGGTTGATGGCGGTGGACGAGAAGTTGAGCGCTCTTCTCTTTACCCTCTTCTCTTTTACTAACCCGCTAGGAATAAAGCGTGAAGCTAAAATAATGTGTAAATTTATAAGTCACTTACATAGGTTCATCGGTTTCAATGTATGCTTTTATTTGTTCATCGTTAATTTCTCCAAAGGTAACTTTAGTTTGTACTGTAAACTTTACAAGTTTGGCGACAGATTTCACAACAACTCCTGTAAATACTGTATGGGTTTTACCTGAAAGTCTGAAACAAATAATTATATTTTTTACATGTGCAATCACTTCATTGTGGCACAGTTAGACTGACTCTGACTCTCTGAGTGTAAGCGCAACAATTGTTACTTGTATTCTCACGCAAAGGGGTGATTACAATTAAATAATAATTATTTTCAAATAATAATTTGCAACCAAGGCGTAGGAGCACAACGTGTGACTGTAATTTAAACGCAACAGGTTATGAGTTCGATTCCCACTCGAGGAAATGAAATATTAAACATTTCCATTTTCATCACTCTGGTATAGAAACACACAATGTCTCCAAAATCGGACTGTTTTTCGGGAACGGAGTGTAGAGGGGTATTTTAACACTAGATTCTCTCTACCTACTTTTGTTACGAGGGAAAAAGGGTAAAGTTAAATCCAGACAACGGTGCGGGCCAAATAAAATAACATATTTTTAGTTTTCAAGCAAAATACATACGGGAGATCACTTCTAGTTTTCATTTTTTTTACGTAGTAGATTATTACACAGTAATTACTAATTCAAGGAGCAAAACTCAGTAGTGTACTTTAGGACTGCCTAAAGTCTAAATAAAGCATAATAGAATAAATAAACTTTTGAACGTATGAGTAACCTTTTAAGTGTCTCAAAGGCCTCTTTCTTAGACTTAGGTTTGAAGAAGATGGAGCTATCTAAAGTAACAACAGTGTCTGCTCCGATTATTATATCAGGTGTTATGCCCGTTTCCTTTAGTGTATCTTCAACTTCCTGAACCTTTTTTAAAGCAGTCTCTTCCACAAATTTTGAGAATTCATCAAAATCATTCGGATCGAGGTCCTCTTTGAATGATGATGGATGATATTGTACTTTTAATCCCTGTAACATATCTCAAATTAAATGTTGTACCTATTACATATAATATACATATATGTATTTATCTATTTCGGTATATATTTATAAATACATAAAATAAATACACCACCTAACGATTAAACTACTATACTCAGAACTGCACTTTAAGGTTGTCTGGCAAAGGCAGATAAATAAAAGGTAAATTTATCGCTATAATAGATAACGCCGCCTGCAGTACATTTTATTTATTTTTAATATGTTTTCTTTGGTCTTTTCTGTGGTATATTGTATACAACAAACTATATTGTTTTTTGTCTTCACGCTGTATCCCGCTTATAGTAGGGTAGGCAGAGGGAATCTGGGAACCATTTTCATTAAGACACTTTCGTCCACCACTTTCCACCAAATTATGGAGGCCTTGCTTGTTGAGTGGAATGTGCTCAACGCCTCGCTTTGACTCGTTTCCAGAGCGAAGAAAAGAAAATAATAAATATTTCATTGCCTTGAGTGGAAATTGTAAATACTTACAATGTTTGTCATTATTTTTTTTCTGCTTTCTGAGCCGCTGGCTACAACAATTTTCATTTTGTCCAAAACATCCTTCACTGGTTGCAACATTGTTATGCGATTAAATTTATCAGTTTATCTAGAAAATCGTCATAAACATACCTACATAATATATATGCTATAGTGATTTATAATCTTTTATTTGTTGATTTTAATTTGAATTTAATTCCTGGTACCAGTAACGGAGAAAGCGGAGAATAGTCTCCGCTTTCCACCCGAATTCGAAGCTGAACTCAACGCTGCGCTTTATCTTTCCAAACCAGGGAAATAAAAATAAATCAATCACCCGAATGGAAATCGTACCTACCAACGCGTCAACAGTCGGGTACTGTCCCACTACGTCACAATATTTTTCCTTGCCCTTTTCCTTCCTTTGCTTAGTCTTGCCCTTTCATTTAGTTTAGTTCTGTTAAACATAGCACATAGCAGGGTAGGCAGAGGGAATCTAGTGTTAAGACACTCCGTTGTGACGCATTCTGGAGGTATTGCGTGTTGAGTGGCGGAACTTAAAGCCGCACTTTGCCTTGACACCGGAGTGTTGATCTGTATCCCGCCTACAGTAAGGTTGAAATAAGGAACCTAGGATTAAGACACTCCGTTTCCTCCCAATTTATGAGACATTGTATGTTGACTGGCGAAACTCATCGCCGTTTTTTTATTGTTACTAGAAACATTTACTTATGTCTCATATTTGTATGTAAATAAGGTACTTAAGATTATTTGGTATCTATCAATAAAGATAAATTACTTTAGTATCAATAAGTATCAACCTATTGTATTTAAATGTTCTCCAAGTACTTAGTAATAAGTACGTATTTTAAAGTAGAAGAAATATTATCTCTATATATAATCTATACTAATATAATTAAGCGGAAGAGTTTGTTTGTTTGTTTGTTTGTTTGATCGCTAAGATCTCTGGATCTACTAGTCCGATTTACTTTGTTTTTGTTTTGTATGAAAGCTGCATTCTTCAGAAGTGCTATAGGCTATATAACATTACATTACACATATAAACTAATATATTT
Organism: Heliconius besckei; assembly: GCA_018249835.1. Classification (NCBI taxonomy): domain Eukaryota; kingdom Metazoa; phylum Arthropoda; class Insecta; order Lepidoptera; family Nymphalidae; genus Heliconius; species Heliconius besckei. The sequence goes on from DWNA01002729.1 coordinate 5,636, forward strand.
TAAAGTACTTTCTAATTTGACAAGCAATTTATTCTGCCATGTTAATAACAACCGTCGCATCGCTACGCAACTGTTACCGCGACATTTTGATATTCATCCTTATGAAAATAAATATTATAGTCACTTTTAGCATTTTATCTAGATTGAAATTATAGCTTACGAAATGACCTAGCCAACGGGCGGCACAGTATGGCCGACGTGAAAATATTCTTATAGTTCAAGCAGGCGTAGCCGCGTCCGTGTCCACTAGTATATAATAAAACAGTAAAAATATTTTGTCTGTACATTTAGTATTTTTGATTGAAAGGGACGCTAAACTGAAATGAACAAAAATATATGTTTTTTAATTTCTTGTCTGTCTGTCTGTCTATCTGTCTGACTGTATGTAAGGTCACGCCAATCTCTGTACTGAACCTGTACTTAGTACTGAAACTGTAAATACTGAACCGATTTACGTAAAACTTTCACCAATTTATTTGTTTTAACCCAGCTTAACATCTATAGTTTGTTTCATCAAAATCGGTTCATTATAGCAATTTATGTCAGTCAGTTATTTATAGTCATTTGAAGGAACTAAAGCAATCCATATCTATACTTATAATAAATCTGTATTTGTTTGTAATACATCTGTATTTTTAACAGATTTTTAAAACAAGGAAGGTGTTCTCAATTAAACATTTTATTCTATTATATTCGATTAATTATTTTGGATTCAATTTCGATATTGGATTATTCGATTCGATTATTGTAATATGCAATCATTGCAGTAATTTTACAAAGAATATTATAAATTCTTACCCAAATCAATAATTTAACTATTAAAGCTATTTCTGAACGAGTAAATTAAATTATTCATTGACATCAACACATTTGACCGTCAGTCAATTCTGTTTATTAAATGATGTAGTTCAAGCGGGCGAAGCCACGGGGGGGGCGCTAGTTGTTTAATAATCATGATCACAGAGGCCAACGTGGCGCAAGGGCTGAAGCTTGCGGCTGTAAACGCTACGGTTGTGGGTTCAATTCACTCGGGGTAATGAAATATTTAATGTTTTCATTTCCTCGCTCTGGTAACGAGACAAAGCGCGGCGTTGAGATCCGCCAGTCAACATGCAATCCCTTGTACGGACGTATCTTAATAGGAACAGTCTCAGAAAGTGTAAGTAACACTTTAGTTTTTGCTTTTGAGAATAAAGAAGAAAAAAAATCTTACTTACAGTTTTTTTCGTAAACAACGTAACAAACTTAACCCTCGTAGTTAGTATTATTAGAAAATTATATTTAATATTTAAAATCAGATTCAAAATATTCTTTAAATTGGCTATTGGAAGAACTTTTGATTCGTCAAATGAACGTAAAGTGACCACTTTTGAGTACTTTAGTAAATAGAAAAGAGAAAAAACGACCGCATCGAAGTGTTGTCGTTATATAAATATTGGTACGGCCAACCCATTCCACATAATATTATTACAGCATTTATTGATAAAATAATTAGTTAATTATTTTATTAATAAACTAGCGGACGCGCGCAGCTTCGCTTGCGTATTTTGGGGGTGAATTCTAATAAACCATAAAACATGTGTGCAATGAAATATTTTCAAGTCTAAATTTCAAATTTTATAAAAATTGGTGCCGATTTAAAAAAAATCTATACAACTTTCAACCCCTTATATGCACCCTTAGGGGGAGAATTCAAGAAAACGATGAAACACGTGTTCAATTAAATACATTTAAAAATCTAAATTGATGCCGATTTAAACTTTTTTCCATACAAACTTTCAAAAAATTTTGCAAAATCCCTGCTTAGTGGATGAGTTGATGGTAGCCTTATGTCCATCCGACGAAATAAGTGTTTACAAAAGTCTATTGGAATAAAGAATATAATGAATTAAATAAACAGTTCAATTAGTTACTGGTTTATGAACCCTACTCGCAAAAAGAATTTATTTTTCATATATTGAACTAGTTGCCGCCAGCAGCTTCGTCTGCTACTGCGCCGTACTGTCCAAACACTGTGTTCCTTCTACCTACCCTGCTAAATGAGGGATACAACGTAAAGCTGCTTTTACTTTAGAACTTTTCCTTACACCACTAATTCTATTTCCAGGTAATAAAAATAAATAAGGAAATACACAGAAATACAAAAAAATGCTTTATATTAAAACTAATTTACAAAAAATTCTAAAACAACAAGAACATTCTTACCGTAAAATGTAAATATAGTTTGTATCACAATAATTATAATCGTAACATAACAATATGAAATAACACGAACACCACTAATATATACCTACTCATATCAAAGCACTTCATGAAGCACTTGTCTCACTGATATCATTCTTCCTGACCATGTCATACAAAACTGCGCATAATTTGTAAAGAGGCAAACCAACTACAGTGAAGTAGTCGCCCTCCACCCTCCGAACAAATGTGCCACCCACCCCTTGGATGCCGTAGCTGCCGGCCTTGTCCCTGAAGCAGAAAGAACAAAACTCACTATAGTACTTGAAAGATCTGTCACTCGCCTTGATGCAGGAAAATGATTAAATTTTAGAGAGCAGTTTTTTTTTGTTGGCTTCACGCTATATCCCGCGTGTAGCAGGGTAGACAGAGGGAGCCTAAAAGAGCATTGATGATTGATAATTGCATGTTGGGTGGCGGCATGGAACGCCGCGCTTTGAGGATAGTAAATGTGAAAAATATATTAGTGACACTAGTTAATCTTAGTTTTGATAGGGAAAAAAAGAAATGTATTGCTATTTCCCAATATTCTTATACATAGGTTTCAGAAGAAAAAACATTTCTAAAAAAGGTAAGTAAAGTATCTCAATTCCATTCTGAGATCCTAATAAATCGAATCGTGTCCTACAACGTCATGTTGCTGTCTGTCTGTCTCGTTGATCGGATGACGTCATATCATTGCAACATAAGAATACAAATTAAAATGTTGAATATTTCGATTTGGCGAAGTAAAAGTGCACAACTGGCACGCTCGAAGCGCCGTAAATAAAGAACCGAACCGAATATATCGATTTTAATTTAAAAATCAATTGTATCATTTTGCTTTGGTTGCTTATTATTATAGCTATAGTCTGGCAAATATGTTATTGATAATGGGAAGCACGCGAGGCAAACTGCGCAGTATACGTATGCGCAGAGAACGTTCGATCAGTGTTACCCTGTTATGTTGTTTTACCCCATGCTTAGTAAATCACATTTACCTATACGATAATTAAAATATCTGATCATGTTTATGTTATAGTAAATTATATAAAACGAAAATTTTATGAGGATATGTAAATATCGAAAAATAATCAGCTGTTCCATACATTGTTGTCGAGAATAAAATCAAGACTAGCCCGAAAGTATAATAATTTTTTTGTCGATAAATAATTAATTAATTCTAGGCTTCTGCTTATTTATCTAATGGCACATGATATTTATGTATATGCTATATACACACTTATGTACAACATAAACATTCAGTATGCATAATACAAGCTTATATACTATGCAATATGGATAAAGAAATATGTGGCAATATTTAAATTTCTTAAAGATTATATAAAAAAATATATTGGGTAAATTATTTAAATAAATTTTGAGGTACAAAAAAAATTAGAGTGAGGTATCCCTTTGCCGTACAAGTTACTGTGCGTCAGTGTGAGCGCTACGTCCTTACAGGAAATTCGCACCCACACATCTTTATAGGTACAATCGAGTAAATCGTACAATTATTCAAATAATAATATAATTAATTGTAAACAAAAATGCCTTTTACCATTTGATTGTTTGCTTTATTATTTGTCAATTTTTTTTTCTACTTTTTTTATTGAATTTGGATTGAGAATATTTGTATGTGGCCCCATTATAATAATTTCAAGTCAGTTTTTTATTTAATTTTTCAATTTGGTTATCCATAACTTGATTTTGCATGTTGCTTAAGCTAACACACTAATTATTATAATATTACTAGATAAATGTGCTCTATTACTCCATATATGATGCTATCATATGATATTATATTCATATTTCATAGTAATGAACTGATAGCGTTACGCTCGACTGTACCGTAGCCCGGTCGCACCCCGCACCGATTCCCCGCGAGCCCTAACGGGGAATCGGTCCGGCGTGAGCGGGTGTCTATCTGCAGACATCAAAATACGCTTTCTGCGCAATTTGCCGCGCGTGTTTCCCATTATCAATAACATATTTGCCAAACTATATCAAAATTGTTTGTTTAATTGATTTTCACATTAATTAAAATAAACTATTACAGTCTCATTAACATCCAGACATAATTTGAAAATCGTGGAACAATTTATTATATGTATAAATGTTATAATTTATCAAATTTTATTATCTTTATAGTTTCAATCATGCACTTGTGATAAGAAAATTAATTGCCCAGAGCCATTGGACAAAATCTGCATTTAAGTCCTAAGTAACTTACATAGGTTCACCGGTGTCAATATATCCTTTTATTTGTTCATCTTCAATCTCCCCAAAAGTAACGTCAGTGTGTTCAGTAAATTTTACAAGTTTGTCAACAGATTTCACAATGACTCCAGTAAACACTGTATGAGTTTTACCTGAAAGTCTAAAACATATATTTGTTTTAGTTACCTTAAAGTTAGGAGTTGAAAATACATTTGCAGCTTACTTAACGGTTAACGGCCACGTTTCATCAAGCTTACTATAATTGCACTTCTTAAAATATAAGTTAAATACAGGATGGCATAGTCTGCGCTCCTTTTACTTGAATATCATATGGGGTAAAATATTTCAAACCCATATCTAAGAAAAATTTACAATTTAGACGTAGTATTTTTTTTCATGTCTACAGTTACTACATACTTACTGTATTATGTGTGACGCAGTTAGGAATAGATACCAATGACATCAGCACCTCCTACTACAAAAATACTAAGCTTTACCGATCTGCCCCTTTCATCCGAAAAAAACATACTAGAACGAGGAAGGTATATCTCTCGTTCGGTTTTAAGCAATTCATCTTCACCGCCGATACCTACCAATTACATGAATGAGGCGTGTGCGACATTATCGCTTGGACAGGTTTGTGTCTGTTTGCGTCATTCTTGACAAATGACGTTTTATTTTACAACGATAATTGTATTAATTATTATGTTTAATATCACTAAAATAAAACCCCCTCCCTAGTACACATAGTGTACTTACGAAAGAGCCTAACACTGCAGTAAGAGAAAGAATTATAAGAAATACTGTCCAGAAAATATTTTATCTGAGAAGATGAACATAGCATCAACATGTCATGTATTTGTAATGTATGTCATGAATTTCTCTATAAGAGATGCATGGATCATATCTTAACTGATACTTAATAATAGAATAGGGTTGTAAAATCAAAATAATTTTAACAGAGAAAGAATGGATGCTGCCTTCGATAACTCTCCTCAATATTTAAAGGACTGTATTGCAGCCAATGGAGACCACTTTGTATTATTTGCATGGTTTTATATTAATGTATTAAACTAACACCAGTGTGTTAG